>JABJVO010000073.1:18754-30026 GCA_026770805.1 Boulengeromyrus knoepffleri | reverse complement strand
AATTACTCAGAGCGTACCCTTTCCCTATCACAGGTGGATTCCTGTCTGGGAGAGGAGAACAGGCTGAGCCTTGGTGTCCCCGTCGCCAGACAGGAATCCACCTGTGTTGGGAAAGGTTACGCTCTGAGTAATTTGTATCTCGGCGGGATCCGAGTGAAGATACATCGAGTTGATTTTGCTCAGCGTTGTCGCATACAAGTGTAAACATTGAATGGAATATCCCTGTGGACTAATACAGCACAAAGGTGTCTGGGGAATCATGTGTTGGATCTGAGATATACAGACTGGGTTGAGCTGATTAATCTTGATTTCAAAACACCCAATGTTTAGAGTTACACTTGATTCTTTTATGATTCTTCATCACCCAGTAACAAGGTGCCTTGCTGTTTAGTGGCCACCCAGCAGCTGCGTGCTCTGTACAGACGGCAGCTACCTTAGCCGCTGGGAGAAGGCAGAAGGGGAGTGTGTAGGATATCAGAGCCAGAGCAGATATTCCATAGGTCCTGTGTTCAACGCCATTTGTTAAAGGGTAAATAATGGGGAGCACGTCAAGCAAACACTCACCCCCTCCCGAAAAAGACTCAGAGATCGAGGGGGAGATGAGGAAATGTAATAAAGGGGGACCGGGAAAGCCATCCCCAAGGCAGATAATAGAACAGGTGACAGGCCTGAGACTAAAAAAGGCTTGTAAAAATTGGAATCGTCAGACTGGGGGTAGATGGCCGAAGGAGGGGCACTCTAAACATACTGGAGCTAGAATGTTGTGAGACAGTACTGGAAAGGAGGGGAAATGGTTGTTGTGGTAAGGGAGTGTACAAGCCAGAATATTATTATCGGTGGAAGTTTGTGGCCTTGATGAGAGCTAGGAGAGGGTGGCAGACTAGAGTGGAGCAGCTGAGAGATAAGGAAAGCCACGTGATGGTTAGCAGAGAGGAAAGGGGGGCCGATGCAACTGCTGCTGTTTATCCGCCTGAAGCTGATGCTGAGAAAAGGAAAAATCCTAATTCAGATCTTTTGTATCCGCTCCACCCCACCCTCTTGCCTATGTCCCGCCTCCTCCAGGAAAAGTTGAGCCCTCCGCCCCTGCTGATGAAGAAAGGGGGGCAGTGGGTCCGATGCCCCAGCCTTCTGTAGAGCAGGAAGAGTTTTCCCATGAAGAGGAGGATGAGGAGGATGACCAATAGGAGGATGATGCTAAAGAAGTACCCAAAGGCTGAGATACTAAAGCTCACGCCGCCTGCAGCTTAAAGGGCAGAAAAAGGGAAAATATCAGTTTCCTCTGGTGAAGGTCCTGAATCCTCGACCTGGAGGAGACCCTGTCATGGTGGTGCGAAGGAACTGGGAGCCTGGTGAAATCAGGGAGGTCGCTGAATCTCTGCCCAACCCATGGAAGTGTCGGGGAGCACAGTCCCACACAGCTGTGAAAGACATGGATGCAGTGTATCAACCCAGCGCTTGGGAACTAAAGAAGAAGTTGGGGCCTGCATGGGCTGCTCTGGGCGTGTCGTGGGACACCGGGATCCAGAGATCAGACAATGCTAGGTGGGCCCAACAGATGAACTCCCTGGAAATTGCTCTTAAGGCTCGTTTTCCCACAGAGGTGGACTGGTCTTGCCTGTATGCAGCTCATCAAGGTGATAAAGATGATGTGCATGATTGGGAGCTCCGGTTGCAGAGCCTGGTATAACAGCACCCGAGTGCAGGAATGGAACAGCAGGGAAAAATGATGGCTACCCTCTACATGGAAGGAATGCAGCCCAAGATCCGAGAGTCCCTGAAGCAAGTTAACCCCAACTAGAGGGGAAAGGACATGACCAGTCTTAGAGCTTTCGCCCAGAACATTGAGCGGAATCTGAAAGAAACAGAGAAAAGGAAAAGAAAGGAAGAAGGGAGGAGGAACATGAATTGCTCATCCAAGCAGTGGCTAAGTTTGCTGTAGGGATACCCCAAGGCAGAGGAAGAGGACAGGGTCCACCTGGAGGACCAGGAGGGGACAGGAAATGCTGGAACTTTGAGAATCCCAATCACTTCTCCAGGAACTGCCCTCAACTTCAGGTTGGACAGGGGAACCAAGCTGGAAGAGGGAGAGGGGCAGGAAGACCAGAGCCTATGGTGTGCTATGCCTGCCACCAGCAGGAACATATTGCCAGCCAGTATCTCAACTAGAGTGTACAAAGCCCTGGGTGGCCCACTACTTCTGCCCAATAGGAGACTACGGGGACGGGCGGTGAAGAGGGTCAACTCATCGCCTTAACCCGGCGCCCAGCAGATGACCCATTGCTTAAATTGAGAGTGGAGGGAAGGGAAGTCGCTTTCCTTGTGGATACGGGAGCTACAAGGTCAACAATCAGAGAGGAGGAGGTGTCGGGAGTCCCCACCACTGGCAGAACTGCAAAAATAATTGGTGCCTCAGGAATCCCCTGATTCCTAGAAGAAACAGGACCCTTATTAGTGGGACGGAGCCCAGGGACCCCTGTGTGTCAGCACCAGTTCCTAGTTTCCTCCCATTGTCCTGTCAACCTGCTGGGAAGGGACTTAATGGGGAAGTTGGGAATGAAGGCGGAAGTAAAGGAAAATGGTTTCCCTCCTTAGAGGCTTTGAGACTGTTTTGCTTATTGGAGGAAGAAAACCTTGCCGCTTGGTGGCTCATGGATGACACAATCCTGAGAGACTGAAGAACAAGAACAGCCTGAAAGAATACATTGCACTGCTCAGTTTTCCAGAAAAGGAGGGGCTGAGTGGATAAAGGAGTTTGAGAGAGAGGGAAAACTAGGAGAGACTGTTGCACTTCATTACCTCTATGTGGCAGAAAACAGGTCTGCTTCATTTGTCAGCTGACCAGGAGAAGTGGTATGTGGGAGTTTCAGTCATTAGAGTGGAAGGATTTAGGACCTTTGGTGGCAGAGTGTAAGAGGAGGAGTGAGTGGGTGCACGTGGAAGAAGGAAGGTGGATGAGTGGAGACGGACAGGTGCAAAGATACAAAATAGGTCAGTGTGTAGAGCCCCCCTATTCAAATCTGGCCCTCGATTCCAAATCCAGGCCTTGTTTTCAAGTCTCCCAGGTAGTTAGCTTAATAATTTCTGGTTCTAATTGGCCAGAGGCTTCACAACTGGCTCTCAGGTAAAGGAAAGCTGGAAAAACAACAGTGCTCAGCCCTTGAGGACCGTGATTTGAATAGCCCTGGTGTAGAGGTAAAGAGAAAGGGGGATACAGAAGGAAGAAAGGTGAAGGAGAAAGGTGAGGATCCACTACCAGACTGGTTATGGAAGGTACCAGATTGCTTGTGGGCAAAGGGAAAAAAATGATTTTGGCAGAGTGGCGTCAGCTGAGCCTTTGGTGGTCCACCCCAAGTCTGACTTTCGGCCTCACAAGGCCCAGTATCCCTTATATACAGAAGCAGAGGAGGGAGTGAGAGAAGTACATGCAGATCTGGTGAAAAGGTGACCTATTAAGGAAACAGTCTATTCTCCAGTTAATTCTCTTACCTGTGAAAAAGGCAAATGGTACTTCAAGGTCTGAGGGGTGTCAATTCAGCCATACACCCCAGGGCTCCTATTGTATATATCCCAAACCAGCAGTGGCCAAATGGTTTTGTGTCATTGACCTGGCTAATAGTTCTTTTCTATCCCAGTAGATCCAGATTCCCAGTACTGGTTCACCTTCACCTTTCAGGGGAAGAGGTGGACCTGGACAGTGATGCCCCAGGGCTACATAGAGTCACCTAGCATGTATGGACAGGAGCTGGCAAAAAATTTGGAGGGGTTTACTGTGCCTGGGGGCAGCACACTGGTACAGTATGTGGATGATTTGCTGCTTTGCTCTCACACTCGTGAGTCCTGTAAACAGGACACCATAGCTATGTTAAAATTGGGCACAAAGCCTCCAAAGAAAAGCTGCAGCTGGTGTCACAAAGGGTAAAATACCTTGGACATGTGTTGACAAGCGAGGGAAGGTCATTAGGACCAGACTGAGTGGCCTCCATACAGGAGTTGCCCAAACCAGTGACTAAACGGCAATTGCTTTAAATCTTAGGCATGATTGGCTATCGCAGGCCTTGGGTTCAGGACTATGCACAGAGGTCAGAGCCTTTGGTTGATCTGAAAATTTGACTAGGACTGTCAGACAGACTGACGTGGACACCCAAAGCTGAAGACGCCCTGACTTATTTAAAACAGGCCTTAATGTCATCCCCAGCTTTGGGGGTGCCTGACTATAGTATAGACTACAGTATGTGGATGAAAAAAAGGGTTCATGACTTCAGTCCTGACTCAGTATCACGGGGGAAGGTGCAAATCGGTTGCATTCTACTCAAAGCTTTTGCACTCGGTGGCTCGAGCATTATCTTCGAGCAGTGGCTGCAGCATCTGAGGCAGTGATAGCGAGTGCAGATCTAGTCCAGTTGCATCCACTGAAACTTTGAGTTCCCCATGCAGTGCATGCGATCCTGACACAGGTGAGGACATGTCATTTGATGCCTGTGCAATCGGTGCATTATCAGAATGTGTTCCTAACACTGGCAAATGTGACTGTGGAAAGGGGCTCTGCTTTGAACCCAGCGACCCTCCTTCCCACGAGGGAGGATGGGGAACTGCATGATTGTTTATTGGTAATTGACTGTGTGTGCAGATCTAGACCGGATCTAACTTTCATCCCACTGGAAGGAGGCAACATCCTGTTTGTCGATGGGAGCTCTTTGAGGCTGGAAGATGGATCACCAGCAACTTCTTATGCCGTGATGTTGCAAGATGGATCACTTGTGGACAGAGGGCTTCTGCCCAGACATTGGTCTGCACAGGCGGCTGAGCTGTTTGCACTGCAACAGGCCTGTAAACGGCTGAAGAACAGAAAGTCACTATCTATACAGACTCGAGATACGCCTCATGTTTTCTCACCAGCACTGGGAAACCCATTCAGCATCATCAGTTGGTGGAACAATTGCAACAATCAGTCAGGGGAACAATCAGTCAGGGGAATGACCAGTGGGCTAAGTGTTTCGCTAAGGATCCCACTGGGTTTGGGGATAAGATTTACTACAATAAATGTTGATAACCCATATGCTGAAAATGACCTTGTTTTGATTCAAACAGGTGCAATGAGGGTGAGCTCCATGGATGGAAAAGCAACGGAGCACAGTGTGATGGGGAAGGCGTACGGCGGCATTCTGGGACTAACCAACCTAACCTCAGGTGGAGAAATGGCCTCCAAACGGCAATATGAATTGGGAGCAAGCAAAAAAAAAAGAAAAAGTCAAAACAAGAGGAGGCTCGTGCTTCACTTGAAGGTGGGTAATCCTTTATTTGACCCACAATGGAGAAATTTAAAGCGTTGCAGCAGCAAACAGCAGTGTAGGTATATAGAACCTAAGTACAAAATGTAAAGATAAGTTATATTTAAATACAGAAATATCATCAAATCATAATGAATATTATTATTAGTTGTAGTCGTATTTGCATTAATTGCATTTTACTCATTGTGAGGCTAGTATTTACATTAATTTCATTGTGTAAATTACCATTAAGACCAAAACAAATCTTAATAATCTGCTTGTATGATGGATTTCTTGTCATAACAGGGTCAATACTGAAGTTTGTTACTAAGGGTGACACTGGGCCAGCGCCCAGTACGTCACAAGAGCCATCAAGCACCATGTCTACCGAAGCAGCATTACCCAGCACGTCACCAGGGCCATCAAGCAACATCTCTTCAGCTACAGATGCTACTATCACTACTCCAAGTGCACATCCAGTTGATCCTTCTCTGTGGCCAGCACACCTATCAGACGTCGATTGGGCTAAATTTGTGCGCCGAGGGCCTTTTAAGGTTGTGTCAGACTTCACTTTCCCTAAGACAGATGGAAGAAGTTTTCATAGTAGTCTGTCCTACAGGTCACTTGCAAATAGAGAAAAGGTAACAAGAAGTTGGCTTGTGTATTCGAAGCACAAGTTATTTTGTTTTGCTTGAGCTTCGTCTGAGGAAGGGCAAGACAGTTGACCAGCAGGAACTGACTCTAGTAGAGGAAGAGAGGAAAAGATGGAGAAATGTCCTCCATTACTACGCAGTGTGCCATTGAATGCCAAGCCAGAAGTTAAAGAATACTTCTTGGGATATCTGGTAACTGAGGAAGCTACTGGCCTGAACATATCAAATGTCATACTGGACAAACTGGAAGAGTTTCACATTCCTTTGACAATTGCAGAGGACAGGCCTATGACAATGGGGCAAACATGAAAGGGAAGAAGCAAGGTGTACAAGCAAGACTGCTCAACAAAAACCCAAGAGCCCTGTTTGTACCTTGTGGTGCACATACCATGAATCTTGTCATAGCGGATTCAGCAAAGTCCTCAAATGATGCTGTAGGTTGTTTTGGCTATGTGCAGAAACTGTTTATTTTTTTCTCAGGAGCCACACAGCGATGGAGCATCTTGACTAAACATGTCAACGTGACACTGAAGTCCTGAAGTGATGTTAGATGGGAGAGCAGATTTCAAAGTGTTGCAGCTTTCAGACATCAAGCAAAAGAAATCCAGGATGCTCTCCTTGAAGCTAGGCAAACTGTTAATGATGCAGCTGCTAAAGTAGAGACCCAGGCTCTAGCAGAGGAGGTGGCTTCCTACAGGTTTTTGATTTGCTCAGTTGTGTGGTTTGACATTCTGACCTCCATAAACCAGGTGAACAAGCTACTTCAGTCAAGTTCAATGCAAATTGACATTGCTGTCAAACTCATTGAAAGTACAAAAACCTCTCTCTCTGAGTACAGACAGACTGGGTTTGCTGATGCTCAGTCAACTGCCAAGGAACTTTGTGAGGCCCTTAACATAGAGCCAGAACTAAGGGAAAAGAGACGGAGGAGTACTAAAAGGCAGTTTGCCTATGAGGCTGCAGATGAGCCCATGAATGATGCCCTGAAGAAGCTTGAGGTGACATTCTTCAACACTGTTGTTGACTCTGCTCTCAGATCACTGCAAGACAGATTTGAGACATTTACTGAGGTGAAGGAGAAATTTGGTGTGCTGCTTGATTTCAGAGAGCTTCAAGGGATGCCCAAAGACACCTTGCAGAAACACTGCACCAAGGTGGAGAAGACATTGACTGCAGAGGGAGAGTCTGATATTGATGGTGCAGAGATGCCCAGCAAATCATGAACCTCCCAGAACTGCCAACACAAACAACTGCTCTGGAGATGTCATTTCTCCATGAAAATCAATTGCAGGAACTGTATCCAAATCTATGGATTGCCCTCCTCATTGCAGTAACTCTCCCTATTACAGTTGCCTCTACTGAGTGAAGCTTCTCAAAACTGAAGCTCATCAAAACATACCTCTGCTCATCAATGGCGCAAGAACACTTGAATGGCCTGGCTATCATAAGCATCAGAAGCTGTCATATGATGACCTCATTGATAATTTTGCATCCAGAAAATGCAGACGTGTGCATCTATAAAAGGTTTGTTCCATTGTTGAAAGAGGCTGTTCATTTGATTTGTTCCTACTAATAAAGTAATAAAGGTTGTAAACCTAAATGGCATTTTGTGATACAGTCATTTTCTAATGGGGGGAAGGGCTCAAAATAAAATTCTGTTTAGGGCCCCAATTTGGCCAGGGGCGGCCTTGGGCATGCCCCTGGGTTTGTCGCAGCCACTGCCCAATTCTGCAGGAAGTGTATGGTGTGCATGAAATTCAATGTGGGGAAGGGCATTCCAACCGACATAAGTATTGTTTGGTTTATTGTAGATCTGTTTTCCAGGTTGGTGAAGGCATTCCCTTCCCTGATGCTCTGAGTGTGACTAAATGTCTGTTAAAGGAGGTGATTCCTCGGTGGGGTATTCCATCTAAAATCACCACAAACAATGGTCCTGCGTTTATCGCAGAGACCCTAGCTAAACTGTCCCATTGGATGCAAATTGACTTGAAGCATTATTGCGCCTATCACCCCTCAAGTGGAGGGATGGTGGAAAGGGCAAATCAAACACTGAAACTGAAATTTTTGGAGACTACGGACCTGCCCTGGATGGATGCCCCGCCCCTGGCTTCATGCGAGCCAGGACACATCGTCAAACAGGGTTGTCTCCTTTTTGAAGTGTTGACAGGAAGGCCAATGCGTGTTTTGTCTCCCTCACGATATGTTACACTGGAAACGGTGGATGGAGATTTGCTGACGTATCTTACAGGATTGCAGGAAGCGATAGGTGCAGCCTGGGACCAGGTTTGTGCCAGTTGGGGGATTCCAGAGGGAGAGCCGCAACGAGCTGTGACACCGGTCATACCAGGAAGCTGGGTGTTAGTTTGTGACTTGAGGAGGAAAAGATGGAACACACCGAGATGGAGGGGTCACACCAGGTCCAGATGGTGACCCTTCACGCGGTAATGGTGGAAGGAGTCGAAGCTTGGGTCCACCAAGCCTACTGTAGACGTGTGTCCGACCCTGGTGGTTCTTTCAAGACTGGCTCCTCAGAGGGTCACAACTGTGTTGCCTTTCCATGATAACCATTTCTGTTGTGATAGTTGTATTTGGGGTCGATGATATGATGTTTTGGAGAACCGCTTTTTCCAGCTGTGTTCGCAGACTGTACTCCAACAGCACCAAACTCATGAAGGATTCTGGATCGAGGGAAAAGGGAGGTGATGGATGCCAATGCTGTGGAGCTTTTGGTCTGAGCGGTGACTGCCGAGCTGAATGTTCGGACTGTTGGGTTTGTCATTATATGCCCCACATTTCTGCGGCGTGGCCCTTCTACGGGATTCCGTACACCTATCATGATATGGCAGTCCTGGGACATTGACCTTATCTCCACCACCACCTACAGTATATGTCTTATTTCTGGTATTGCTGTTAAGTCACAAGCAGTGGAGGAGGCCCTTAAGGCCACACATGACTGATTACAACAGCAGTATGCTGAAAGCAATTCAATTCTGTATCTGACGGTAGTACAAATATATAAGAAATTGTTACGATAATCATGTTAATCATATGTTAACAATGTATTTACAGTGATTCAATGATGTCAATACGTCAATCATTAATCAAAGGACGACCAAATATTTACAGTGATTCAATGACAATATGTCAATACGTCAATCATTAATCAAAGGACAACCAAATATTTACAGTGATTCAATGTCAATATAATCAATATCTATATACATATCTCAAGTAGGAACCTAGCAGTCGAGATCTGGTAAATTGAGCAAAATGGGTGGATTTTACCTTGCTGCCAAGGTGAACCAATAGAGCGGGAGAATTGTGTTTGTTATACGTTTGAGCCTGGTTTGTTGGTGTTTTGTGACCAATTGGGGCGATCGGCAAGATCCTTTATTGTTGCCAGATGATGTTCTTTTCTTTTCGAAAGATACCACTTCAACCGAGATGGAATATTATATATTAAAGATTTATTAGCTCCGTATAGTAGAAGTCCAACTAGGCAAAATCGGGCTCTCACAGCCACACAGACAATGTGCATCGCCTTGAGATATTGTAGTGCCGCTTGCATGTAGGTCGATGCGGGAAATATATCAAAGACTACAGTTTGCCAGGCAATTCGCAATTGTTTTTCTCGGACACTTGCGAGTGCAAGCAATTATAGAGGCGTTTTATGCCATTGGAGGTAATGTATACGCAATAAAATTACAGTTCTATAAGGAATTAAAAAATCGCACTAATATTCTCATTACACAGAATTTTCAAAGGTTTTGTCTGCCTTCTTATTAGCTTCAAAAGGAATGTTTTATAAATATTAAAGATTTCCTATATTTTATATAAATAAAATTAACAAACACAAATTGAGGGAATAATTCTCTAAGGCTGTAACTAATCGAAACGCGGACTGACTGGCGCCAGCAGGGCAGGGTGACCTCATCGAGACAGATAGAGTGAGCCGATAGACAACGTAAGCAGCCCTTACTTATCTGTAGCCTTCCACAAGGACAAGTACTAAACGACTAACTAGAGCAAATGTCAAACATGTGTTTGTCACATAGACGGAAGGTACTGAGAGAGGGGGGACTCTCTGTGACATTTTCCTCAATGAGGATGTGCTTCAAACTGATTGGGTTGTGTGACCTAGCAGTAGATGGAAACTACTCCACTGAGGGGCTTTCACCTTAGGAATAATTTTTGGTAATTATAAAAATAATACAGTTCTTCTGAACTGCTAAAACGATTTTCTTAAAATCTCCTCTCCTTTTCTCAAAACACTAAGCACAAACCCTAAAATTCAACCTACACTCACAAAACCTTTGTCTTGCAAAATCAAAGTCTTCTCAAGCCATATTATCTTTGCTCAAAAGCAAACACTGCTTTCAGATCACGCATCTATCCAGTCGGTTAAATAAACACTACTGAACAGTCATTACACACTGTAGCAAAAAATTGAAAAAACTACCAGTCAAAACTGTTGCTGGCATGTAGGGAAACATTTGCTATGGATGTGGTCTTATGCAAAATTGGAAATCAAAAGACTATGCAAAAAAAAGTAACTGTCTATCAAAAATATTTGCATGCTAAACCGATTTGAAATATTTGCGGTATTCAGTACTCCAAAAAAATTACTGCAAAGAACAAAATAAAAAATCCAAATGAGAGGCATATTACAGTAAAATGTTGTGCAACTGCCAAGCCAGAGTCAAAGAACATGTCTCAGGGCTGGATCAGGACAGAGAACTTTGTTTGCATCACAGGAAATATGCCCAGAGTGATTGTACTCTGTTGGGCCCTTGAGCAAGGCCCTTAGTCTGCAATTGCTTTGTCATGGGTATGATGTTAATCTACATCCAGCCCTATAAGGAGGTCCTCCACCTACCGGAGAAAACTCAGACTGGTCCATTCGGACTAGTGTGGTGCTGAAGTATCACCTGCCACATGGCTGCACTCAGGTTCTCAGGATCGCTGAGGTGGTTTGTCGTGTGGTGGGTGTGGCAATACGCTGAATCACCTAACCACTTACAGTTTTGTCAGTGCATCCTTAAAATAACAGTGAAATACTTGTCGAAGACATTTATGACACTTAGTCGGTGCTTTACAGTATGACATCATTTTATTGCTGAGCTCAGGGAGCAACCATTTCCATGATATCTCTGCGGTAATGATCAAAGAACTTTCTGGTTAACATAACTTTTATAGGGGTACACAGACAGTCTGCGCCCCCTCCTCAAAACCGAATCAAACTGGTTAGGGTGGGACACGCACCTTGTAAGCATGTATACACAGCAAAATCAACAGACCCAAATCAACTCCAATAGAGTTAATTTCAACACTTTTAAAGTGTCTATATGGGTC
>JABJVO010000073.1:0-12687 GCA_026770805.1 Boulengeromyrus knoepffleri | reverse complement strand
CCCGCGATCCCTTAAAGGGACAGCGCACAGCCAGGAAGCACCGATCCTGGAAGCCCTGGCTGAGGTGCTTGACCTCCTGCCGGCTGATGCCACTCTGACTGCAGCCCTCCAGCCTGAAGCTGCCGCGCCTCCTGCTGCCGCACACGAGGCCTGTCCAGCACTGCCTGTTCTGCCTGTCCAGCCCGGCTCTTCTGTCCTCCCCGTCCAGCCTGACCCGCCTGTCCTGCCTGCGGTCCCTGCAGCTGCCGCCGCTCTGCTCACGGCACCGCCTGCTGCTGCTGCCGCCGCTTGCCGAGGCGCCTCCTGCTGGCCACGTGTTGGCGGCGCTTGCCGAGGCGCCCCCTGCTGGCCGCACGCCCACAGCACCGCCTGAGGCCGCTGCTCTTCCCGCGGCACCGCCCGTCCAGCCCGGCTCTCCTGTCCTGCCCGTCCAGCCCGGCTCTCCTGTCCTGCCCGTCCAGTCTGGCTCGCCTGTCTTGACTGCGGCTCCAGCTGCACCGCCTGCCGCCGTGCCCGCGGCTCTGGCTGCACCGCCTGGGGCCACGCCTGTTGCCTCATTGGAGGCCCTGACTCCAGTTCCCCAAGCCCTGGTTTCTGTCCCCGAGGAGGTCCCGGACTGTTTGACTGCTGCTCCTTCCTCCGGGGAGGAGGAGGGACTTGAGTGGGATCCCTCGGGGACCTCCCTCATGACTCCCTCGCCCTTGCCTCGGCGAGGCCGACACCCCCCAGGACCCCGCCTTTCTGTGTCCCGTAAAGGGAGGGGACACAAGCGTCGGGCCCGGGTCCCGCCCGCCCTGCCCCCTGGGTCGCCCGTTCGGCCCCTGGCTGTGGCTCGGTGGCTGCCTGCGGGGCCTGCGCTGTCGGCTTGGCGGTCGTCTCCGGGCCCTCCCCTGGTTCCGCGGTGCCGGTCCTCGGCCTCTCCTCTGGCTCCGTGTCGGCCACCTCCGGGCCCCCCTACTTTGGCGGGGCGTCGGACGGCGCCTTCGCCGGCTCCAGCTTCCCCTCCGCCTGCTCCGGCTTCCCCCTTGTGCCTGCCTCAGCCGGTGTTCCCTCCTGCTCCCTCCGTGTCCCCTCTGTCTCTCCCTCGTCCCGTTCCCTCGGCCCCTGTGTGGTTCCCTCCTGCTCCCTTCTCCCTCTCACCTGCGGCCCCTCCGGCCCCTCCGGCCGCTGCCCGTCGCCCGCCTGGGCTCCCTCGGGCTCCCTTTTGTCCCCCTTCCGTTCCTGTCTGGTCTCCCCTGTCTGCTCCTCCTCCCTTCGTTCCGCCTGTCTCTGCTCCTCGTCCCTCTGTTCCTCCTCCGTTCCCTCCTGGCCCTTTTGTTCCTCCGTTTTCTGTGCCCTCTGTCTCACCCTTCCTGGTCTGTCTGTCCACGTTCCCCGTCCTTTGTCGGGTCCTGTCTTTCTTTTGGTCCTTGTTCCTGGTCTGTGTTTCTGTCCTGTTTCCGGTGTCTCGTTAATGTTCTTTGCTTTTGTCTTCCAGGTCCTGTTCCCCGGTCTCGTCTCGTCCGTTGCCTCCCCTCGGGCACGCCCGGTGTGCGCGCCTTTGGGGGGGGGTTCTGTCACGCCCAGCTCCGTACGATCCTCGTGTGTGCCACGCCCCCTCCTTACCTCGTGTCAATTCCTGATTGTGATCACCTGTCTCTTGTTAATACCAGCTAGTCTTGTGTATTTAGTCCACGTCTTCCTTAGTTGGGTGTCCGTCATTGATGTTGGTTCGTTGCCGTCTGCCCCGTGTCTCCCCGAATAAACCCGTTTGTTCAGTGGATTCTTATCTTCCTGCCTCATCATTCCCCGCGATCGCAACACATACGGTGCGCAAACCATGATGGAGAAGGAGAAGAGACAGTTTATGGCTTGGTACGGCATTGTTGTTGGCAAGGTGTTTGACTTTAGGTAAGAAATGGCAGAGTACTATCAAAATGATGTTGTCATCTTAAGAGAGGGCTGTCTCAGATTCAGGAGTGAGATTATCAACAGCTGTAATCCAGACCCTTTTAAATGTGTCACCATAGCCTCAGTGTGCATGAAACAGTTTTGCATGAGTTTTTTGCCTGAAAATACAGTCGCGCTAACCACTCTAGATAATTACATCAAGCGACAAAAGGCATACTCCATGCCATCTATTAACCCTCTGGAGTCGACGGCATTGTCGGCGATGCCGAGTATCTTTCTCGTGTATTTCAGTTCATAACTGAAATCTTATTTAAAAAACGCTGACTAAATAAAGTTTCAGTGAATTGGGTGCTTATGAATACGAGTGGGATTTGTCCGAATAGCTATGCTATGAGGGTGATGGCTGGCGGTGCTGAGCGGGCTGGTTACCTGATCGAGTGTGACCATACGCTGGGTCTGCCACTGGTGCGGTACTGTCGGAAGGTGGATGATGTCCCTGTTGGTCCGGAGCCTGGAAATGTTGCAGATAAGGAATTCTACTGCCCTCTGAGGCTGGCTGTGTCTGCAAAGGACTTGGACATTCTGAGAGTGATGTTGGAGCGTATCCCGGTGTTGTGCGAGTCTGAAAGAAACTCTGGGAAAATGAGAGAGTTGGAGCGTAGAATGAGAGGAGGTGGGATGTGTCTCACTTTTCCTTTCTGAATAATAATATGGCAATGGTCCAATGGTGGAACATAAAGGGGTTCCCTAGCATGCCACAGCACGTCAATGTTTTTATTGCTGCTTTCACTACTGCGTATGCTAGGCTTGAGCTGTACAATGTCATGGATCGGTTGGGGCAGCGCACGCTGTATCATGATACAGACTCAAGGTTTGTCCAGACAGTCATTTTTGTCAGCAAGCTGGGTGACTGGGCACCCCCTTTGGGCGACTTGCTTGGGGAGCTGACAAGCGAGCTGGACCCAGATGACCACATTGTGGAATTTGTCTCAGGGGGGATCCAAAACTTACGGGTACATGAAAGTGAAGCGAATCACACTGCATAACACCAATTCAAAAGTGGTTAATATCGCATCACTGACAGACCTGGTTCACAACTTTGTGAGTAACCCACGTGATCCCCCTAGAAAGATCAGGATATCTACACAGCAGATTGTGCGGGATAAAAGGGGCTTCCTTTTGAAAAATAAGGCAGTCAGCAAGTGTTTCAAAGTTGTGTACACAAAGCGGCAGCTTCAGCCTGACTACACGACCTTACCTTATGGAATCTAGTGATGGGTTCAACAATAGACTTCAGCACCCATTCTCGTGTATTATATTGGGACTGAACAACTGTGGCAAGTCGCATTTCATTAAAAGACTGTTGGAAAATGTGGATTGTGCATTGTCCAGAGTGCCTGAAAATGTTGTATGGTGTTATTCTTGCTGGCAACTGTTGTATGATGAATTGCTGTGCAAAATAAAGAACATTAAAATTATGGAAGGAATACTGGAGTCTCTGTGTGACGATGAACTTTTGTCGTCAGATAAAATCAAGCTAATCATCATTGACGATCTTATGGAAAAAGCCTGCGGCAATAACGAAGTCGAAAAAGCTTTTACCAAGTACATGCATCACAGAAATCTAAGTGTTATATATCTGGTACAGAATCTTTTGTTCCAAGGTAAGAAAAGCCGAACCATCAATCTTAACGGCAATTACATCGTATTATTTAAAAACCACTGAGATAAATTACAGAGGAGTGTATTGGCACGGTGTTGTATATCGTCATTTGTTGTTGTGTGCAGCCGACCTTGTGTGTGTGTGACTCCCGGAACCGGAAGGTGAGAGTTAAATAAAAAGAATGAGTCACCGCCATTAACTCGGGCTAGACTCCTTATTACAGGGGCACTAGGGAAATTATACCCATATTTTCAACCATGCTCAGGAACATAACAAGTGGCGACAAGGACTATTGACAGCTGCGCGTGTCTTGTTATCGGTTGGAGGAGTAAGTAAAACTCTTGGAAGCTAATGCTAACGCACAAGTGACCAGCGGCGGGGAGATCACACAAAAAAAAAAAAATTGTGAATAAATATATCGCTAGGAGATCGGCATGGCTGGGATTATTGGCAGCATCAGCACCTTTGATGAAAGTATTGAACAATGGTGCTCTTACACAGAACGTTTTGAGTATTTTATCGAAGCGAATGGTATTGAGGACGCTAAAATCGTGCCGACATTCCTAAGCATAATGGGTCCCAGAACATTCAATCTGCTACGCTGTCTGATTCACCCAGATAAGCCCGGGACCAAGCGTTACCGGGATATTGTAGCCACCCTGACTGCGCACTTGACAGCGTGCTGTGGACCAGATACTGAGTGGATTGCCTAGTGTACAATGCTACCTGGATGACATACTCGTCACAGGCGAGAACGAGGAAAAGCACCTGGAAAACCTGGACGCCACACTGGAGCACTTGTAGAAATATGTACTTAGAGTGAGTAAATCCAAGTGCGAGTTTTTTCAGGCTTCCGTGGAATATTTGGGACATATAATTGACTCAGATGGCTTACACAAGGCTCCATGCAAGGTCAAGGCCATTATAGAAGCACCAGAGCCTCAAAATGTGAGCCAGCTACGCTCCTATCTGGGTCTTCTAAATTATTACGGAAGATTCATACCAAACCTGTCTTCCAAGCTAAAACCTCTTCACCAGTTACTCTGTCACAACAATGGATGGAAATGGACTGAACAGTGCCGTCTCGCATTCACACAGTCCAAAACAGCATTGCTAGAGTCAGACACCTTGACACACTTTGACCCCAATCTCCCTATACAACTCGCCTGCGATGCCTCTCCTTATGGAATAGGAGTGGTCATTTCACACATAATGCCCAATGGTGAAGAGCGACCCATTGCCTTCGCTTCTTTTTCACTCAGCAAGGCAGAGAGTAATTATGCACAAATCGAACGTGAAGCTCTAGGAATTGTGTTTAGCGTCCGGAAGTTCCACCAATACCTTTTTGGTAGGAAGTTTGTCCTCCTAATGGACCACCGTCCACTTACAGCCATATTCGGGCCCCACACTGGCATTCTGCCCTTGGCAGCCAGCCTTTTGCAAAGGTGGGCATTGTTGCTATCAGCTCACACATACGACATTAGGTACAGGAAGTCAGAGCTTCATGCAAATGCTGATGGCCTCTCCAGACTACCCCTACCAGTAAAACCAGAGGAATTGCCAGCAGCTGAGATTTTCTACTTCAGACAAGTAGAGGAGGCTCCAATCACCTCAGCCCAAGTGAAAAGACACACCCGATCCGACCCAGTACTTTCAATGTTGTTAGGAATAGTGGTAAAGGGAGGTAGTGGCAACTCTCCAATGTTAAAACAATATTTTCCAAAAAGGAATGAACTCTCAATACAAGCAGGATGCCTCCTATGGGGAAATCGAGTGATCATTCCACCAGCCTTGAGGAAAAGACTCCTGCAGCAACTACACGTAGACCATTGTGGAATGGTGCGTATGAAGGAGCTTGCCAGAAGCTACTGTACTTCTGGTGGCCCGGACTAGATAGACAAATTGAAGAGACCGCGAGAACATGCCCATCATGCCAAACCAACCGCTGCATGCCACCACCAGCTCCTCTACACCCATGGGACTGGCCTGAGGAGCCATGGCAGCATGTCCACATTGACTTTGCGGGGCCATTCGAAGATCGAATGTTTCTGGTGGCAGTAGATTCACATAGTAAATGGCCAGAGGTGTTCATCATGAGGTCTACTACTACGGAGAAAACCATTGAAAGGCTCGGCGAAATGTTCAGCCGATTCGGCTTCCCTTAGCAGCTTGTGAGTGATAATGGCCCTCAGTTTGTGTCACAGGAGTTTGGAAGGTTCCTCGAGCTAAATGGGTTCAACACATTTGCACTGCTCAATACCACCCATCCACCAATGGATTAGCTGAGAGATTTGTTCAGAGCTTGAAAAATGGTTTAAGGGCTTCACGAGGACAGGGCTCTCTTCATCAGCGATTAAACAACTTGTTATCCTACAGAAATGTTGCACATTCAACTACCAAAGCGGCACCTGCCACACTTCTTTTGAATAGACAACTCTGGACAAACCTTGACCTGCTGAAACCACCAAAGACTAAGCAGACTGTGCTCCAGAAGCAAAGGGGGCAGATTGAGAGACACGGACGAACCACAAAGGAGCGGAGTTTCCACCCAGGTGAACATGTTCTAGCACGTAACTATAATCATGAACCAAAATGGGTGCCGGCCACAGTTTCGGCACAAACAGGTCCCATGTCCTATACAGTCAAAACAGCAGAGGACATTGTCTGGAAAAGGCATAGTGACCAGCTGCTTGCTGAACCTGGCCTTCCACAGGAAGCTTCACGGGGGCGTGGTGGTGGAGCCTTTGACCGGCTCCATCCGACCACACACATCCACCTGTGACACTCCACGTGCAGTGGATCCTATGTCGGACGGATCCATCCCTTCGGCTATGTCGAACACGGAACAATCAATGGGCCCCTTACTTAACTCGACGGCTTCTGTTGGTAGCAGTGTGGCCTCACCAGACAGCAACGCGGTCCACCACTACCCCAAGAGTGTACGCCGGCCTCCAGAACATTTAGATTTGTAGTGTAGAGACATCCCCAGAGGAACGGGGCAGAATAATCCCCACGGTAATGTCAGGGTTGGGGGCAGTCTACCCCCCCTCCCTTAGTATATATGTATATATAAACAAATAAAAAAAATAATAATAAAAGTGAGCTAGGAATTGAGAGGTTTATTGTTCATGTTATTTCTGTCTTACCGTTTCTGTGCTGTTCTGACATAAGGTGATGCACTGTTGTTAACATGGAACTTATGGTGTGAGTTGGAGGGCCAACAGGATGTTGGGTGTTTGGGGTTGTTTTTGCTAATTAAGTGGGAAGGAGTATGTTGTATATCGTCATTTGTTGTTGTGTGCAGCCGATCTTGTGTGTGTGTGACTTACGGAACCGGAAGGGGAGAGTTAAAAAGAATGAGTCACCGCCATTAACTCGGGGTAGACTCCTTATTACAGGGGCACCAGGGAAATTATACCCATATTTTCAACCATACTTAGGAACATAACACACGGCAGATGTACCCGTGGCATTCAAAACTTTTTCTAGAAGTTTTCAAAGACGTGGCAAAATTCCGGGTAAGGGTACATATTGCTAGACTGGCTCACTAGCCGGTCGCCCAGCGACACATTCACTTCTGAGAAAATTGACGCGATAGGGTAATTTATTTTTATTTTTTTATTTTATTTATTTTTGCAGCCGCGTCAATGTTTGCCCCATTACCTCTTGTGATTCGGCACCGGAGATGCAGTAGTGTGTTGTTTAGATCTAGGTAATCTTCCCCATTACCAGCAATTTAAAAACTCCAAATATATTTTTATATATATATATATATTTCCATGTACCGAAAGCCAGTTTTGTCAGCCGGGGATCGGACCGCCAGGGCCGATCCACGATGCACCGAACCCCTGACATTCCCCCTGCGGGTGGTGGGCCCACCTGGGGGCAAAAATATCCAATTCTGATTTCATACACTCCTCCGACATGTTGTGTATGAGAGCCATAGTTTTAGAAAATGTATCTTCTTCTCTATACTTTTTTAGACACCTTCTCTCGCTTCTTTTTAGCTACTGTGGCTCTCTTGGGTGTTACTCTGCATTTTTTATCGATGGTAATTCAATCCACAGGGGGTTTTTGGCACTAAGCACGTGCCAACACCTTGAGCCTCGAGCCCTCCTGCGGTCGGGCAATTAATTGCTTTGTTATGGCTACAGTTACAACATCTTTAGCAATATTTTGCGCAGCCGATTTTAAATGTGGTTTCGCCATATTGAAAGTCCTTTTCAGAAATGGCACTGCCAAAAAAGGCCACCCAGACCCCCACCGTACATGACGGGGGCTCCGTTGTATCCGGGGAGTCCGTTACCCGCTTGGTTTCTGTAGTATTCCACATATCTGTGTGGGTCTGAAAAGCCGTCGGCGCTGTACATTATTGGGGATAGTACTGCTTAGCCGGTCTGAAATGCAGCTTTACGATCGTTTTCCCATTTTGGAAGGGTAACACCTTGTTCTGGTCAGACTTTAACTCGATGACTATATTATCAATGTGATTCTTGCAGAATGACATGTAATGAATCCTGCTATACGATATTGTGACCATCAAGTTTTGTTCCCCAGCTATATGTACACCTCAAAAAAGAGGCACATAGCTGTCACCCACTCTTTGATGCTCGACAATGTCTGAATACACGTAAATCGTGTAAAAGCCTGCGCATATGTCTGCGGGATTCGGAGCTGATGGTCTTTCGCCAATCTTCTGAAATACATCAGGAACAAACCCCAGCATCCGTGCAAAGCCACCTTTCGCTTTAAAGGCCATGTGTGGTGGCCCAACCATATACACTTTGTTTTTTATCACGCTATAGTCAAATTTTAGTTTTGACATTCCTAGAGCACCATTCATCTCACTGATTAGGTTTTCAATATCTCTAATGCCCCGTCTTTAGCATGTATTGCAGGGTAGGCGGTATTGACAAATCCACTGGTCACGTAAAATAAGGTGTCTTCTTCTACCAGCATATCCCATGTACGTGGGTAATGTATATCCGCTTGTAGGTTCTTGTGTTCCTATTGAAGCTTCTCCTGTCCCAATCCACTCCATAAAACTCCAAGAAACTGCTTCGCAAAACTTAACTGTTTACTTAGAGTCTTTAACCAATATTACAAACAAAATTTTATCCACAAAATAAAATAAATACATTTATATAAAAATTCGAGAGCAATCTTACCAGGAGGTCAAAAAACTATTTCACTCCAATCTAACCTCTCTCTCTCCAACAACGTATCCCCCGCCCCCTTATCATAATAAAAGCACCCCAATAATGTCCATCAGAACTACATTAAAAGTCCTGTTTTTAAACATTACAAGATAGATCCAATAAATCTTAACATTTTTAAGTCATATTTGTCAAACTAATAAACTTGTACCTTAAATCAATATTATTTACTGTTAATTATTCAAATCATATGAAATGCATTTAGGCTCCTACACCGCTAATCTTACTTCCCATTTACCTTTCAGATCAATTGGTTTGGCTAGTTTTGTCATGTAGCTTGATATGGTATTGTTCAGGAAAACATCCATAGACACGTTGCTTGGGAGCGTGACATAAAAACCGCTTTCCTCCATGGCTCCTTTTCATGGAACTGCACACCACAAACACGTGCCATCGCACTTATATGTCGACTACACAATAAGCTGGGACCCAACTGTTAAATTTGTCAGGCCACCCCCCCAGGCCATTTCACAATTTTTTTTTTTTTACCATGCTGCGGTTTTTTCTCAACTTTGAAGTTTTTATCATTGTCTAGTCTGATCTTTTGTAGCTCTTTGACATCCCCTCTATGATTTCACCATCATAATATTTTAACCTATACATCAGCGGTGCCCTAGGAAGACGTTCAGCGACTACAAAATACTCATCCGTAAAAGTTTGCTCATATCCTTTGGTAATTTTTCCATGTGCTTTCGATACCCTGACCACATCACCAAATTAAACTTATAATGATGCTTTTCAGATGTACTCGGTGTCAAGCCATATATGTTGTTGAAGACTTGGGCCGTGTTCTGTGCATTTACCTCAACCGGCTTCATCTTAATAGTACTGTGGTGGGTGTTATTGTAAGCACTCGCTAGATCTTGTACAATGTCCACATACCTTCTTGTATTATAAGCCGTAAAATAGCGCCACATTCGTGCCTTTAACGTGCGGTTAAACCTTTCCACTACAGATGCCTTGACATCGTCACCAGTGGCGAAATGTACTATCCCATGTTTCTCGGTAAGCTTATGAAACGACGTGTTAAAAAACTCTGTCCTGCGATCGGTTTGTAGCTTTTTGGGGGTCCTGCCTTCAGAGAGAATGTTTTCGAACCCTTTCTTTACCTCTGCACCTGTCTTGCTTTTAAGAAACCGCACCCATGTGTATTTTCATAGAATGTCTATACACATGTAGGATTACAAATTTATAAAATGTTTAATCTAGTATATAAACTAATAGTATATAAACTGAAAGATATAGGTACATTGGGTTTTGCACTTTGAGGTAAAGATGGTGACATTCTAAAGATCAAGTCTGGTAGCCCAGGTGTCTGAGACATTAACCTTTTTTCTTTATGGACTTCCTGACCACTGGGTAGGGTCCCAAAGTAAATGTGAATGCTATTCTCAAGGCCAGGTTGTGCCTTTGTCGCTATGATAATGTGAAGATCTGGGTGATACTGTCAGGCTGATTAGATTAGCACCTATGCATTTGAAAGGCACTGCTATGCTGATGAGATCAGGGCTGGGGAACTTCCAGGCTGATGCCTGGACTATACTATGCTTTGTTTAGATTGTCTCCACCTCTGTGTATCCCTCCCCCCTTGAAAAGTATAAACTCTCCAGAGCTGAGTTGTAGTCAGACTTGGATGACTACAGCGACGTACGGCGAGTCCTCAATAAAGAGTAACTTCTGCTTGAAAGATATACCAACGTCTCCTGGTCTCTGCTTCGACAAAGGAAAAAGTTTCCAACACACATTAACATGTATTTAAAATCATCATTCTGTTCCGCGTAAGCTGACATGTCCACTAATTCAACTTGCCATTGAGAATCAATATTAGTCACAGACTCTATTCCTTTTAAAGTTAAACCTGATCGGTTTATGTAAAGTGTATGCATCTTCACCAGACAGCCATGTCACAACTTGTTTCTTATTTATATTATACACACCTTCTTCATCTATCAGTGATGTGTATAGTCTATTGGGACCTCCAAAAGACCCAGGGTTTGATGGCGTATAATAGACACGTTGCAAGTGCTTATCCATCATGAACCTCTAGCAATAATGACACAGGGTTTCGACTCAACTCATTTTATTTAGAAAGCATGTAAAAATTGCCAGACACATTTTGACAGATTCAGTCGCATAGTTCAGCGTTTACACACCAACCAGTCTGATCAAACTTGTGCATATACCAGAAATCATTAATTGCACCATCTACAAATAATTGTAGATAATTAATTAATTAATTGCACCATCTACTCCCGTACATTTATTTCATCTTTAAGCTCACATATGATGGCCTCGACAGCGCCCTGTACTTTCACGGGTGCGGGGTGTGGATTGAACATCGTGACCGCTTTCGTGATGACATATTTAAACCACTGTCTATACAGCTTTTTGATCAACTTTTCAAAACTGTTAAAGAAGTAAAATGGTTCGGGGTCATACAGGCATGTGTGCCGACGCTAGCTTGGGTGATTCACAGAGCACCCAACACAGGTCTCCTGCATGTCGTCCTCGATTACTTAATCCAGAATACAGGCCAGTGCCCCTTTGATTATCTTCATGGCAGATACGGTGATGCTCTCATCCACAACATCTTCAGATAATGACAGTGCCGCAAAACGCTCGCAGAGCTCGCCGATCGTCAGTGGCCGCGATGTGTCCACAAATGCATATGGGGGCACATCCACTGCATCAGCAGCCACCGCCCATTGCGCCCATGCTGGACACCAAGGGGGTGCCAGTGGCAGGCAGAGGTCCCCATACGGACCCCATTATGCACCCTGCTGAGGAGTGAGTTGAGGAGAAAGCTCTGGCGGGTTGTCCAGTCGCAGTTCAAATGTCGTTAGCTGAAGCCAGGATGGGTTCTGCTGAGGGCAGGTGTCATAGTTGTTCCGTGTCAGTCCAAAACTAAATTCAGTCCTCGTCGGAAGCCAGGAATCGGCCTGTAGATGGAGGAATTCAGGAAAAGGAGACAACTCAAAGGTTGTAGCCTGTGTCGGTGCAGGCCACAGTAGGGGGTCTTCAGGGGATGTTGGGCCGGTCAAAGTTGTCTGTTCGCTCGCCATTGCTTGCTGGGAAGTGTGTCTCGTCTTGAGTGCTGGCTCACAGGAGTGACGGGTATTAATACGTTTTCAACATGGTTAAGCACAGTCTTCTCTCATCTTATTGGTTGTTATCGGGAGAAGTGGGTTGACCTAATAATTCCCCGCCGACCACACTTTGTTAAAAAAAATTTCTCGAGTTTTAAACAGATACAATCATTATTCGAGAATATGACAGCCACGAGTCGGCTCTTTAAAGAAAATACTGTGTGTCTCTACGCACATGTGCTACAGGAGAGCGAGAGAGAGGCTGAATGCCGTACGCTGATTTTAACAAGGATTACCTGCATTACTCCTTCATTCTTGTTGTTGAAATGTTTTTATTATTCACATTGGCAGAAAAGTGTTTCATTACTTTAAAAAACATTATGGTTAAAGGGGTTTATGTAAAATAACAGGTGCCCCGTTGGTGTCGCCATTTTGAAATGTGTGTCCACGTGAGTGCGCATGCTCACGCATGCGACCGCCTAGGAAATCATTTCGCCCCGCGTTTGTTCAAACAGGATGGTCACATATGGCAGAGCTGCGGGACTCGCTCATTTTGCATTCATCTACCATTGGGCCATTAGAGAGGTTACCTGGTACATTGGGCGGAGCTTAAAGCTCTCTCCCATCTATGACATCATAAGCGGGAGGTGGGCGTATCCTTTGTTCTGATTGGTCGAGGGGTTTGGCGAATGGTATCATACATGCTTATGCCACGTGTTGTCGATAGGGGGGCATATGGTTTGGGGGGCCTTTGCCCAAATGGTACCATACATGCTTATGCCACGTGTTGCCGATAGGGGGACATATGGTTTGGGGGTGTTAAACTTTAATA
>JABJVO010000070.1:33867-50226 GCA_026770805.1 Boulengeromyrus knoepffleri | reverse complement strand
TTTGCCCAGACTACCTTAAATCCGACAAGTTACCCCGATAAGCCAGTAACCCCGCTTCGTAGTACAGGCCACAGGAAACCAAACAGTCATGCACAAGAGTCAATCAGAAAATAGCAAACCAACACAGCAAGAGCAGAAGACAGCGCTTGAGCAAGTGCTCGAGCTAGATGCGATCAGCATACTTTATCCTTATCGACCGGAACACAGGGCCAGGTCAGAGGGCAGAAGAGGCATGGCTGGGCCAGGTCAGAGGGCAGAAGAGGCGTGGCAGGGCCAGGTCAGAGGGCAGAAGAGGCGTGGCTGGGAATCGGGAGGCGGGTTGATGCTGCAGCAGGGGAGTGGAACGAGTGGAACATGGGGCAGAAGACTGAAGTGTCCAAAGTACTTACGGCATGTAACAGAAGGAACAAATTAAATTAAACGTGGCCAGGATTGAACTAAAACAAGGGAACAAATTGGTAAAATGTGGCCACAATATATAATGTTTTTGTCATGAGCCTCTGCGGCTTTCAGATGAGGAGATACTTGTTCCAAAAACTTGAACCTGATCTCATTCAAAAATGGTTCCATGTTAAAACCCTTCTTGCACAATCATTGTCATTGGTCTTGAGCGAGGTGCATTACCTGAATTGCGTTAATGATAATCACCAGCATTTATGTTTGGATATCAAGTCCTCTGTTCTAAATTTGCTCTGTAATAAGCTGTGTGAAAATAAAGAGGTGCAACACCTGCGTGTTTATCTCCACCACCTGCCTCTAGCAACCCCCCACCGCAGAACTGGATCGCTCCGATGATCAGGTGTACCACTTCGTCACCGAGTTGGTGAAGGCCGTGGTGCAGCTGAAAAATGAGGTCAACACTCTACCGCCATCGCAGTATGTGGATGTGGTCAAGGTGGGCCGACAGAAACCCTTCTTGATAAGTAAAGGTCTTTAAAAACACCGAACAGCCATAACAGTGAAAAACACTGATATCTCGGTACAATGGCCTGTCAAGGGTGTCATTATATACTAGGCAAGTGAACAGTCAGTTCACGTGTTCATGTGTGGGAAGCAGGAAAAAATGGGCAAGCATAAGGATCTGAGTGACTTTGACAAGGGTCAAACTGTGATAGCTAGATGTCTGGGTCAGAGCATCTCCAAAATGGCAGATCTTCTGGGGTGTTCCTGGTATACAGTGGTCAGTACCAACCAAAGTGATCCAAGGAAGGCCAGCTGGTGACAGGCTCATGTTCTGCTGGGAAACCTTGGATCTTGACATTCACGTGGATGTTACTTTGACATACAGTATACCACCTACCTAAACATTGTTGCAGACCAACTACACCCCATCATTGCAACGGTATTCCTTGATGGCAGTGGCCTCTTTCAGCAGGATAATGAGGAACATGGTTCAAGGTGTTGACTTGGCCTCCAAATTCCCCAGATCTCAAGCCGATTGAGCATCTGTGGGATGTGCTGGACAAACAAGTCCAATCCATGGAGGCCCCACCTTGCAACTTACAGGACTTAAAGCATCTGCTGCTAACATCTTGAGCCAGATACCACAGGACACCTTCAGAGGTCTTGTGGAATCCATGCCTCGCTGGGTTAGAGCTCAGACTTACACAAATTAGGCAGGTGGTGTTAATGTTATGGCTGATTGGCGTAGACTCCTAGAGGAAACTGGTGTGGCAACAGGTATTAACTGCAGTCTCTGTCTTTCTCTCTCAGTCGGTAGGACTGACGTTACGTAGCCTGAGTCACAGCGTCGAAGACATTCTGCCCACGCTCCACGACTCCATCAGGACAGAGGTAGCTAATCAAAACTGTTTCTTACTAGACTTTCCCTACATTGATTTTTCATGCCTTCGATTCCCTGTCTGTCTTCGTTCCTCACATTCAGAGTTTAATTTTCCACTGGCATGTCTAGCACCCACCGCAATTTCCCTTAGCGCTCTATTAATATTCAAATATCTCTGTCAGCGTTTTATGCAACATTTGGCCACAGAGTCAGTTATTTTTCTCACCTCAGCTGTTTGAGATATCATTTTTGGCACAATAATTGATAGATATTAAATGTACTTATTTTTATTACATAAATATCCATAAGTAGGTCATTAAACTGGATTTGATGCTAAGGGTATTTTGCTTTTCTGATAAAAACCATCCGTTTACCATGTTCACAAGCAGCATCCAAACATCATAAAAAGCCCTGCATGTTCTCATTATGTAACACCCAGGTGATTCATTTAAATTATCTTTGGGATATAAATTGAGATCAAAGATTTTTTTTCTCAAGGTGTGAATAATGTTGTGATTCGGGCTACTCTCCAGTCTGCAGCTGAATTCCACCTGCGAAAAACCAAGTGCTGTTCCTTTTCCTCTAAACGATGTTAAATAATTACGAGATGGATGTTAGTGAGTCACTGACAGATGAGGGATCCTGTGGTGTCGCATCACGCGCTGGCTTCGTCATTAAATGGGTCAAGGAGACCCCTAAGGTGTATCTTCTGTTTCTGCCACCTGTTGCTCATTCAGATCGAAGGCACGCAGAAGCTGCTGAACAAAGACATGGCTGAACTCATCACCAAGATGCGTCTGGCCCAGCAGAATGCCGTCACCTCGCTGAAGGAGGAGTGTAAGAGGCAGATGTTGGCCGCTGCCCACACGCTAGCTGTGGACTCCAAGAACCTTCTGGATGCTGTGGACCAGGCTCGAGTGCGGGCCAACCTAGCCAAGCCTGCTACCTCCTAGCACCCATCTAAGCCTGCAACCTTCCTCAGATCGACACGAACTGCCTCGATGGTTCCCTTAGCTGGGGACTGGTGGCCTGAGCTCAATGAGCTAGTCGAAATTTTCTTTTTTTTACTTTACACATTTTACTTCTGACAGACCTTTCAATCCATGGCGTTTGGGAAGTTGTATTTTTCCTTGCATATTATTAGATGAGTTGTGAAAGTCTCACGGAACAGTTGCCTGTCTGTGGATTTGCACTTCGCCGACATTTTGCCCGTATGACTTTGTCGTCTTATAAATGTGAAAAAAACTGACGCAAGCTAAATCCACACTTCATCTTAAGGAAGTTTCGTTTTCCAAATAGCTACAATAAAAACACCTCAGCCTTTTTTGGAATTTAGGAAACCAAAAGCAACAATATTTATGCAAAACCAAATTGTTACCTTATATTAACTTAGTTATTACTGCTTCTATGAAAAAAAATGCATGAACAGGATAATTCATTTGGCTGTTTCATTACTACTGAACAGCTGAATTTTTAAAAAAATATATTTTTAAATTGCCTGTAACATGTATCTGTAGTAACATACAATTGTTTCCTTGCATTGTTTCTCAGGTGAAGAATCATTCTCATAGTTACTATAGCAATAGCCTAGTGGCACTTGAACTGACAGTCTTCAGGTTATAAGCTCATAGCCTTAGTCGCAATGCTAACTGCGAGCTGAATGATAAATAAACCAGGATTAAATTGCCTTGCTTGATGTTGTCTATGCTGGTTAACACTGGTAATCAGAAACAGAAACAAAGTCTGCCAATTGTACCCTTAGTTGTATGTAGTTATATCTTTTAAGGTACAGAAATAGACTCTGATGAACATTTTTGTACCACTGATGGTACATTAATACTGTTTATACTTTTGGGATGTTCATTAAAAGGTACAACTACAAGGGTACAGACCCAGTGACAAGCAAAGGCACAAATTTTTACCTTTTTTTCTGAGAGTGTATATGATCTGTGTACTATATGCTCCATTTAACAGATTCATTCGAATTGCTTCACACATCCTGTGTAAAGAAACAATGCATTTTTTAACAAGAATCCCCTGAATTTACATTTTAATCACCATCTGTACAAGTTAAAATATTTTTAAATACTACAGCACCTACATTGTTTGTTGTGTATTTATAATTATGTAATCACCTAATGGGTCAAATATATTTTTATTTAGAAATGAAACAATTTTTGGTGAAAAAATATTTTTGATATGTGCAACACACATATTTGCTCTCTAGACAGATGTTCATGTTATAACTAAAAGTCAATAAACAAGAGAATATTCCTCCTGGCACGAGAATTGGCTTCACATGGGAATATTTATGAAATTCACACATGTGAACCATCTTCAGTGTCTGAAGTAGATTTTCTGTCTCACCTGACATTTCTTGTGACTGACTGGCATGTTTGCGTTACAGAATTAGATGGGAAGATATTCGGAGATTAAATCTTTATTAACATCAGTGTGTTTTCATTTCTCATCATATCTTACCACTCAGCTGTATTACATTTATGAGCCCTGTGTGTTTGCCATTTGCATCTTCCCTCTCAGGCATAGCACAGTAGTTGGCCCTGTTCCATTTCAAGTCTGCAAGTCCCTTCTCTGCTTGCTGTGTGAAGTTTGCACGTTCTCGCTTTGCTGGGTGACTTTCTTCCTGTAGTCTGAAGACGTGCAGTGAGGCTAACCAGTGTCTCTAAATTGACCGTAGCGGATAATTCTGTGTGCGTGTTTATGTCTGGTCATGGACTGGCGCCCGTATCACGAAGCTGGATTTTTGGATTTGCACGATAACTTGTCGGATTTCAGGTAGTCTGGGCTAAATGTAAGTAAATTGGTGTACCTTAAATCCAACAAGTTAACTAGCTAACCAACAAATCTTGCTCCATGATACAGGCACCTGGTATCCAAGTTAGGTTGTACCCTTTCCTGACATAAACTGACACCTCTCCATATACCCGTAGTGGATAATATGGATGTATTAACCTTCTTAGTCATTATTCATTTATTTTGTTATGTAAGCACTTATAGAAACACACAAAACTATAAGATCATTTACAACTCTGTCGACAACTTTAAAATACAATGCTTACATGTGAATAATTCTAATTATTATTTTTTAAAAATAAATTTATAAGTGCAAAATACAGCAGCGACCCAACCTAAAGTATGTAATGTTTATAAATATATTTGTGACAGGACTGTAAATTAAAAGAGAATCATCCTGTACCACAGAATGATTTTTGGATTCTATGCCAGCTCTAATATTTAAATTGGACTGGAAGTTTATACTAAAAAAAAATTAAATGGGCTTTTATATTAGTAAGTTTTCTATGCCCTGTAATGACCAGCAGTTCTCTCAAGGGGAGCTGTGCTCAGTGGTGGAACAGCACTCTTGCCCTGCCCTCAGTGCCTGCGATGTATGCAGTTTGCATTCCTAGACCATGCCAGCCAGCCAGGGTGGTAGAAAGAGCCCAATGGTACCCAGCAGGCACACAAGGATGAACATCCACAGGAAGATGCGGTCGATCACCATGGCGACATATTTCCAGTCTTCCTTCACCTGGGCAGAAAAATAATTAAGAGTAACCAAAAAAACCAAAAAAATGTGATAAGGGGTTCCTTTCACTGGTTCGGTAAATTAAACTGCTGAAGTAATTTTATGCTGTCTGAGCAAATAAAATCAAGAAATACATAAAGTAATCAGTTATTACTCATCAATATAACGATAACGTTCTAATGAAAGCAAGATAGGGAGCTCATTTAATGAAAGCCAAATACTAATTAGTCACACTAAATAGATACATTACTAGTGGCACTGCAGTTCGTTTCTGAATTGATTTAATTAAATTTTTCTCAAAGTTTCACAGCTGGTGTACGCTGAGGTCTGTGGCCCCATGAAGACCACTTACAGAGAAGTCAGCCTCTTCTGCTCTCAGGTGGTCTGCGATGTACTGGACTCCCTCCAGTGCACGCATGACACTGGGTGAGAAGGGGGGGGCGAGGTGAGACTCCGTGCTGGTGCTTTGGGGCTGCGAGGCGTCTGTCCGGAGACCCAGGGACTGAGGGACTCCACAGTCTGGCTGGCGGTGCAAGCAGGGATGTGAAGATGAAGAACAAGACTCCAGGCATCGTGGGGGAAATGGATTCGGTGGATCCCAGGCATCTACGTCGGTCTCCTGTAGCCAGCTCCGGGAGGAGGTGAGCAGCGCCACCTGGCTGCGGCTACGAGGCGGCTGGTGCAAGAGACACCGGCGGCGCCTTTCGGCCGCGGCTGGACGCCTCATGAAGAGCCAGCGTGGGATGGAGCCCAAGAAAACGGAACGGACCCAGCGTGACATCGTGTGGGTTTGTGGAGAGCGGTGGTGCACGTTGAGCACGAAGACCGTGATGGCGATGGAGAGTGTGACGAAGATCATGGTGAACAGCAGGTACTCGCCGATGAGGGGGATGACCAGTGACGTGGAAGGGATGATCTCAGTGATGAGTAGGAGGAAGACGGTGAGGGATAGGAGGACCGAGATGCACAAGGTGATCTTCTCAGCACAGTCTGAAGGCAGGTAGAAGACCAACACGGTCAGACAGGAGATGAGCAGACAGGGAATGATGAGGTTGATGGTGTAGAAGAGAGGCAACCTTCTGATGATGAAGTAATAGGTGATGTCCGGGTAGATCTCATGGCAGCAGTCGTACTTCTTGGTGTTGTAGGTGCCCACAGCGTCCACTATGGCCCACTCCCCGCTCTCCCAGTAGTCCTTCAGGTCCACTGTCTTCTCGATGCACTCAAGGTCGATCTTGGCCCTGTCATACGTCCAAGATCCAAACTTCATTTTACAGTTCTGCTGGTCGAAGGGGAAGAAGGTGACGTCGATGCTGCAGGAGCTCTTGTAGATGGCCGGCGGTACCCAACGCACCATTCCCGTGTAGAAGAGATGAGCTTTGGTCATGTGAGTCACAGCGAACTCTCCATCTGCACTGGGAAAAACAGGAATACGCGTCTATTTGATCCACAGACGACCAACAGCCGATGTACTAAAAATTATACTTATGAATAAAATACAGAAAAAAACATTGAAGAAATACTTTAATGCCATAATTGTCTCTGTAGTTTACTATTTCATAGCAATACTAAAACCTTTTGCTCAGGTGAATTTAAATTTATGAGCCTCAACAAAACAATGCAGTTAAATAATTTAACATTAGATGGTGATGTGTTGTGCATTAATGTGTAATGTATTAATACAGTCAAAGAACTGTTAGAAGAGTAAAACAAAAGACAGAAAGAAGAGTTTGTGCTTTATTATTCTAAAAGGAATGTAACCTTAAGGAAGACACATAAATTAAACATGAGTTGCACATGTTCAAAGCCCATTTGTTATTAAGTTGTTCATTCCAAACAGCCATCTTACGTTGCCTTAGGTCCTAGGCTAACATATCACAGAGTTCATGTGCTGCACAACACCTACTTTTGTGGAGCTGCTGAATGCTTAAACGCATTTTGTCCCTAAGGTTAAATGCATTTATGTTGAAACCTGCTGACACAAGTTTCAACTTTTATAGGTTAGATACTTACACGCAGTATTAGTGTGAGGAAACAAGTTGCAGAAGGAATAACTTTGGTTTTACCATTAACTCACACAATCTATTCTAAACATGCAGTTTTTACATCCCAGTCAGACACATTTAGATCCCTTTTGGTCATTCACATCACATTCATACTAATCAGGCTCTGGGGTAATGGAATCTCCCATTTAGGACAATCATAAATGGTGAATTATTCAGTTTTAATATTCACTATAACCCTGTACTGCTTCAATCTCCAAATCAGTTAAATTCTTATTCCCTGTTAGGTTTATTGGAACCCATATATTACTTTTTTTTACAGAGCACATCTAATTTTCCATTTCCTACTCAATACCTGTACACCAGGGGTGTCAAACTCCAGTCCTGGAGGGCCGGAGTCCTGTATAGCTTAGTTCTTTCCCTGTTCCACCACAAATGATTCAGCTCAAAAACTGTGTGGTAATTAGCACAAGGAGTTGAATCAGGTGTGTTAATTAAATGAGGGGAAACCCAAAAATGTGCAGGGCTCCGGCCCACCAGGACTGGAGCTTGACACCCGTGCTATACACTGTTCCTTTTTATATTGAGTGTAACACAACCTTCCCCCCGCCCTCTTAAGTTGACGGCAATATAGTTTGAATGCAACGCATCACTCACTGATCAGCCCCAAACCTACTCACTTGTTATAGAGGACAATGTCAGGCACCCAGATGAGTTCTGAGGGAACTCTTATGGAGGTGATGTTCTCGTAGTCCGCGGGCTTCCAGCGCAGTTTGTAATCGTTCCACTCCTTGTGGGTAAAGAAGACACTAGGTTTGTAGGCCTACTGAACGTTTTACATCTTATATACTGAGTTGGGTAATTCAGGTCCAGAGAGTAAAAGTCCAGACTAGGATTTTGTTTCAACCAACCAGTTGAGCATAAAGACTCACAGCCACAGAGTACTCAACTGGTTGGATGAAACAAAATCCCGGTCTGGACTTTTGCTCTCTGGACCTGAATTACCCAACTCTGCTAATAAATTAATGAACCACGATGAGCCTAGGTACTTGATTGAGCTCTAATAACTTACTACTGCTACTAATATTTATTATTATTATTATAATACAGTATTATTATTAGTAGCAGAACTTTATATCCTTTATTAACATTATGTAGGCCATTTTCCATTATCTTGACTACTGTATTTTATCTATCACTGGCTTCATCTATTGTTGTCTATTGTTTGCTGTAATGTGTTTTTGTACGGTGACCTAGAGAGACCTGAAAGGCGTCTATAAATAAAATGTATTCTTATTCTTATTATTAATATTAATATTATTATTAGTAGTAGTAGTAGAAGTAAAAGTAGCAGTAGTGATAGTATTATTGCCCTGTGATTGGTTGCTGTCTCTTCCAGGGTGTCTCTATCCAGGGTAAGTTGTTAGAAGATGGATGGATCGACATGATGGATTATAAATTCATAGAAGTAAATACAGAGGAAGACAGGATTTGTTGGCAAAGAAGAGACTGATAGCAGCCAGTTCCCCGTTAACCACTTTATGAGGTGTGGACCGTCTTCGCAGCTCTGCCAGGAAGCTGATTAAATGGAATCCCAGAAGCTCACCTGTTTCAGCCACACATTGGTCGTCATCATCTGATTCTTCTCATCCTATGGAGAAACTGCCCAGTTAATCGAGACGAGTAAAACGGGGGCAGGTGGGTCCACACAAGGGCCACAAAAGCTTCCCGACAAGGCATAGCAGCGAACAACACAAGGCATGTCTTCCTATTGGGAGGTTCTGCACAACAGCTCATGACATGGTTGAATCTGAAGCCCTGTACAGTCCATTCATTGGGTGAACAGCCAGTATGGCAGAATGCCCAGTTAGACTGCGCACTACCAACCTGACATGATTTTCAACATGTGGAATACCTTTTGAAAAGGCTTTAGTTGCAGATAGATTTTGAACAGAAGTTTTTAAGCAGGAGAACAAATACTTATCAGTCTTTTAATGATTCCAATACACTGTGTTGTCAACAATTCTGTTAGTTTACAAATGTCAGCTGAATAATTAAAAATAGGTTTATATTAATGAAAGGCATTTGGAATCTAAAATGCAGAGACTCACCACGTCAATTAGCTGAGCTATGGAAAGGCCAAACTTAACAATCACCACGTCTGAGATGTTAGAGACTGGTCTTGACCACTTGTTGTAGCCAATGAAGAGCTTTTTGAAGAGCTCGTCTTCTGCAAGTCCGTAGCTCCTCTCCTTACAAATTGCTGGAGAGAAAAAAAATAGTCATTTGAACAATGTAGCTCTGTGGTCTCCAAGGCTATTACTTTGTCTCGCATTATATATAAAACCAGCGGCGGTCTGGCCATCTGGCATACTGCCCCTTTTCTTAGTGGACCGATGGGGTTATGAGTCAGCACAAATTTTTGGTGTGGACCCCCCCCACCGCTTCAGAAAAAACAAAGTGGGTGACCCCCACCCTGATCTACAAATTCTATACTAAGCATGTACAGTACTGTGCAAAATCTGAAGCAGTAAGTACACTTTTGATCAGAACAAAAACACAATTTGAAATTTAAACATATGCAAATTAAGAGTAACACAATAAAAACTAGTAATAATTTATTCTGTTTTTCAAAATATAAAATATTTTATATATAAAATTATAATTAAAATATAAAATTTTCTGATATCTTGTTGGATGGCTAGATCACATCTGTTCCCAAACCTCTCCTCAGGGGCACCCCAGCCATTCCATGTATTTATTAAATTTCACCACCAGCTCAATTAATATATATCTTTTTTTTTTTTAAAGAAAAGAGAAATTTAGTAGATACACAAGGTTGTGCTAGTGGTCAAGTGAAAAAAAAACACATGGGTGCACTGGGTGGTTGCTGCGAATACTGGGGTGACTTTAGCTGAAGTTTTTAAATCAATAAGCTGACACACCCTGACAGGCATAATAGCATAGTTTTACACCAACAGGAATATCATATAAACATCATTTTCTTTGGCTGCCTAAGACTTTTGCACAGTATTGTATGTATGTCTGGTGCCTGTATGGGCTAATGTCCGGAGTCAATTTTTAATCCCAGTCCAGCCTTGAACATTAACATTTCAGGGACCTTTTCAGAAGGCACACAATGCACAATGAACCTGATATCCATCCGCTTTCACTGCCGTTTATCCAACACATAGTCATGGTGAGCCTGGAGTATATCCGAGGAAGCATATAGCACAAGGCAAACCCTGGATGGAATACCAGTCCATTGGAAGACTCCCAATCAGATTCTATTGGCAATTTACAGACATAATTTTAGCTGAATGTAGGGTTTTGGACTGCGGGAAGAGATGTGTACAAATATGGGGATAAACCGGAAGATCCATACACAAGGGCCAGTGAAGAGGAATCGAGTCGAGAACCCAAAGTGTGATGCTACAGTGCTAACCCCAAGGACAAAATGCCACCCCATGGGTGACGTGTGATGATGACATGATGAAGACTTAAATTGCATAGGATCATTTTATGTAATGTTCCTTTGAGTGGAAAAACGTTTCATTTTCATTTTATTTCTGATAAATGCTTTTTTTTGCCTGTCAAATGTTCTCATATCCTATGATCTTGGCTCTTTTCCCACTATGCAATTTAATTAAGAGAGACTAGAACTGAAAAGGAATATAAATTTATACTGGAACTGATTGTACTCATGGTGATTTGTGATAACTCTACTGTCTTATAATTTACCTTATACACCTTCCTTGCTTAGTTATAGTTAAGTTTCTGACATTCAAAATATCCAGGTATACAGACTGAAAAGAGAAAAAAAATATGATAAATAAAAATGATGAATTTAAATTTCCCCAAAAGATAAACATCACATGGATGCCAGGGCAATAAAAAAAACTGAATTAAAGCCAACAAAATAAACACTAGCAGCCTATGTGCTACAGAGTATGTAGTCTAAATACAGTTTTAATTTATCTTAAAGACATTAAATGATAACTAAGTCTTTATCCGGTCATAAATGATGTCCGATAAAATCTTAAACTGGTCTCAAGATCATTTGTACGGATGTATAATTTATGTTGCATTGCAATTTAATTATTATATTAATGACCATTTAAACCGAGACATTTAATGATATGAGGAAACAGCATTTTAAGTGCAGCACAAAGCTAGCAGATTGAAGTCGTTCGCATTAAATAGTTAGAGACGCATCTGACCATATTTACGACTGTTCCACGAAAAGACATAGCTCTAAAGTTACGAAGCATGTTTTAGTAGTATTTTATTGTATTTGCAATAAAACAGAAATAAAAAAAATACATATATGGCAGATTAAGCGTAGTAAAATCTGTTACATATGTCTTCCATATTTTATTCACAATATACAATTATTGATATTTTCACATTTGGTAATGACAGCAGAAAGTATTAGTTAAAAGAAATAGTTAAATTACTTAAAAATACCAGTAAAATACTATAAACATCTTTTGTTAGATGTTTGCATGAATGGTACACAAGGCCAGTAACCTTATAGATTATTAAACGCTTCAAGTAGAACAAATAATCTATCCATCGATTCATTTTCCAAACACGCTGGTTCTCGCGGGGGTCCGGAGCCTATAGCGGCAGCTGTATGCGCAAGGAAGGGAATAACCCAAGACGGGAAGCCAACCCATAGCCGCGCACAAACAGTATCACACAAGCAATACAACTTCATTTCAATTTCACAGTTAATCCGAATTAAGTAATCGAAAGTATGTGATGTGTTTATGTAAAATAACTACATAAAAAGCAGCGTAAAGTAACATCGGTCAGTGCGTTCCCCTGCCGGTGGTCTATGTTGTTGTATAGGTGATGTACTTCAAATCAGTTTTCTCGTAAATATGATCACTTACTCGACTTACATAAGATGAGACAGAAGAAGGTGAGTCTGATGGAAAGCAGATCCATATCCCTGAGCAGCGCTGGAAGAACGAACTCCGACAGAGAAAAATTTAATCAGGTCGTAAACGCTTCGCCCTCGCCAGGAAAGCAACCTCGATATAACTTAGTGGCATCCCTTTCCTGGCTCCTGCCCGCACCGTCTCCGCACTTCCAAACTCCGCATCGGGACGCGCAGATTGGGCGCCCCCCCTGCATGGTTCATCAAGCGTCTCATCCAGGGGTGGGGCGGAGCCAGAATGACGTGAATCCGAAACGGAAATATCAAACCGCCCATTAAATTCATTTGAAACCACTTTATAGCATTTTCCAAACCCATTTTTAAAATTATTATTAAAATTAACACATCACCAAGTTATTGGCGATTAATGAACTATCCGCTTTGTAGTTCTTATATAAAGAGAGGCTACTAATTGACTAAAGCGATCTCAAACACTGAGAGAAATCGTTTAAGTATAAATTCCGTCTTGAAAGTAATGCCCGAAAGAACATCTAAACATCTAAATGCGTTTTACGTTTGCTATGGTGTGCATTTTATCGTAACTGTACGTTAGAGTTCAAAGGTCTCTAATAACCCAATTCACTGCCATAATAGCTGACTTAAATGCTCCATAGACGGTGTGGTTAACATCGTTGTACATAGAAAACTCTTTAGCCTATAAACATACCTCACCAACATGAAAACAAATAAAATAAATGACCTACGTCTCATCAACTAGATGTTACCATCGGCCCATGGACAACAGATGTAAAATAGCCATTTTGGCTACTTCTGGCACATTTACATTTTATGTTTATTAATGTGCACTGTCCATGTCAAATAAACCATAAATAAAACTGGATGTTTTATACGCTCAGACTAATGTTGATTGATCAATGCAAAATGCTTTGAAAATTGGAAATTTTAATTGGGTTTCCTTTATTCAATCTAAATTCATAGGTGGATACAAATGCATGGGAAAGTTCATATCTATATAATTTACAAATCAAATTTCAATTTAACTTCCTTAAAAATGGTTAGGTTTGAGAACAAGAAAACAGGAATATAGAGAAATTGTGAAATTGGTTTTCGATTGTTAAAGTAGGAGACCAAATTATATCGCATCACGATACCTACCAAAGCAGTGTTTCTCAAACCAGTCCTCGGGAACCCCAGGCGGTGCACGTTTTTGCTCCCTCCTAGTTCCCTGAGAGTTGAGAGGGAGCAAAAACATGGGCGGTCCGGGGATCCCCGCGAGGACTGGTTTGAGAAACACTATATTAATTAAACATGTACACAAAACATACAATGAAAGAGCCAGAGTTGCGTAGAATAAACATAATTAACCTTCGAAAACAGGAAAATGTCTGAATTTATTAATCAGTAAATAGAGGTGACCGCTAGATGGAGACAGTCTTCTTCAAGAAATTCCGTATCATCCATCCATCCATCCATCCATCCATCTTCTAACGGCTTGGAAGTTAAAGAAAGAATAATTCAGTTGTGCGGTTAATATAGGTTATTTAGTGATTTGGATTTCCAAAGCTGAGATAAATTCTGTGTTGTCATTAAGCTTCCGTGACAAAAGTGTTAGGTATAAAATGGTGTTTTATATATGCATGCAAACTCCTACATCAAAAGCAAGATTAATCAATTCGTGTGGTTAGGTGTGGGGCTGTCAGGTTTTGGTACGGGACAGTTTTTGCAACTTATGACTAATATATTTCGTACGCAATTTCAAACACTTTGTTTCTTTATAACCATTTGTTTATGAAAATATTTTTTCGTTGGGTGAGCTGCCAAAGGCTGTCAATCACCTAAATGGTGGGGTAGCCTATACAACACTGCCAAACTGATCCATTGTTTCAACATAAAGAAACAAGAAAAGTTGCCGACTTTAATTTGGAAATGTTGTGAATGTAATGTAAGGTACAGTTTGGAATAAATAAGCAAACAAATAAAAGAAATTATAAATCTTAATTTCTACTCCCAATCAAATCAGAAAGTATTAGGTTAAAGTTTACCTTTCTAACAGGCTATAGAATATGAGTGGAGCTTGGAATTTTAGCAAATGTCTTTTGGAAATACAAGATGCTATGCACATTCTTATGCACCGTGCACCATTATTCAGGAAGTGTAATCATTTTTTTTTAATTTTATGATGTCATTCAGTCTGCCCATGTGATTTATTTCACTGGGAAGAATAATAATGATATTATTTTATGATGTCATTCAATCTGCCCATCTGATTCTCTAGCCAATCAGAAAAGCATAGCAGCTTTTCTGATTGGCTAGAGAGGTTCAAAAGGTAATAGAGAGTTAAACCCTTTCAGCTTTGCTCTTTAATTTGGGTAATGCTGTTTGAATCTCGTACCCTGCACCGGTGACCTTTTAAAGATCTTTGAGATGCTGACATTCATTGAATAACTTGGCCCAGGAAAGTCATTGAACAGTGTAATCTCATCTTACACTTAAAATTCTTTAAATCCACAAGAATTAAAAAGTACTGAAGAAAAAAAAAACTAGACAAAGATTATCTTCAATCTACTATATAACCCCAATTAAGCAACGTATACCTCAAGGATTACAAGTAAATTTAATCTCTGAATAACTGGTGCCATTAAGGTAGAAAGAACCAATTAGTTTGCTTCCACTAAAGCCAATAAAAGATGTGAAATTGATTACAATTTCATGCCAAAATATCTCTTACTGGTTGTGTTTCATTATACCAAAAGTAGTCTTTGTATAAATACCAAAAGTAAGTCCTACGGGGAAAATCTTCGGGGCAATAAAGGATCCGGTTTATTGGACTCTTCCGGAGGACAGTCGGGAGAGCTGAATTGCACATTATCCAGGGTTCAGACAGCCTGTTAATGACTCCTAACAGCCCTGCTGGACATCACTCAACTCCAAGGGCACAGTGACAGCGCAGCCTAAGAATGACCGCGCTCATTAACAGCGCCGAGTCAGCTGCTGCATTTCATCGCCGGCGCTCGCGCTCCGACTCCAGTGCGCCCGCGCACGTACAGGCACAAACGCACGCAGTACCCGCAAATCACGCAGATTTATCGCCCCTGTATTTGTTTTCTCAACAGAAGGGTAAGAATTAATCTCAGCTTTTAGCATGCCTTATCATCGAAATACTTTGCCCTAATTGTATTGGAAATTATTTGTTTTTATCTTACCGCAAGGTAATTGATTGTGTTGGTAGCTTCAACAAACTCTTGTCCTTTCTGATTTCCCTGATATGGCCTAATATATTTTTACTCTCCTTCACATTAATATTATACATTCCTTTTCTTTATTCCACCTAGCCAAGTTTGGAGTTTAGACCTTTAGTTAATTGTCAATGCTACATCTTAGCTAATAAGGATTTTTAACGGATTATTTAGATTATATAGGCCCACCAGGCACCTAACCTGCACGTAGAAAAATTAGGGGTTTGAATCCCACCCCACACAAAGAGGTATATAGCCAGTTGCTGAGTTTGAACCCCTCCAGTCAGAAGTAATCCCTGGCTGGTGACAGGCCTGGATCCCATGCATACAGGTGCTCACAGAACCTGATATGATTCCTCTGGTTGTTTTTGGTTACTGATTATTGCAAAAATTGGATCCCCAAACCCTACTGGCAGAAAACCTCTTTCCATTACATAAGCAGCCTTTCAAAGAAACCTAATTCTTCTTATCTAGTATTGGGTTGCAGTGATCCAGGAGCCAATCAAACGTTAGACAGGGGAAGCCCTGGGTGGCATTCGAACCCGAACGATCACAGGGCAGCGCACACACCGTTAGAACCGTCAACAAACCTGACTGCATCCCAAAAAGGAAATCCATATGACAGGGAGAGATCACGTAAGCAGTGAACCAATGGATCACCCAACTGCATCCCAAAAAGGAAATCCATATGACAGGGAGAGATCACGTAAGCAGTGAGCCAGTGCATCACCTGACTGCATGCCAAAAAGGAAATTCATATGACAAGGAGAGATCACGTAAGCAGTGAGCCAATGGATCACCCAACTACATCCCAAAAAGGAAATCCATATGACAGGGAGAGATCACGTAAGCAGTGAGCCAGTGCATCACCCAACTGCATCCCA
>JABJVO010000070.1:21643-33767 GCA_026770805.1 Boulengeromyrus knoepffleri | reverse complement strand
AGGAAATCCATATGACAGGGAGAGATCACGTAAGCAGTGAGCCAGTGCATCACCCAACTGCATCCCAAAAAGGAAATCCATATGACAGGGAGAGATCACGTAAGCAGTGAGCCAATGTAAATGGAAAAAAAATGCAGGTAAGTGAATGTGCAGGTGGTGGGGGGAGATGGCGTCGTCTCACACCTCCAGCACTGGGGTGTCGTTCCTCTCCCCGCTCTGTGTGTGAGGGGAGTATTTTCGGCTTTTCTGTGACTCCAAAATACGCAGTCAGGTGAAACTCATAAATCCCAGTGATAATTATTAATAACTGAGAATTGACTACATGCTTCCTTCTCACAAGACCAAGAAACTGGGAAGATGTCAAAATTGCAAGAAACTAAAACTGTTGGCTTCCTAGACTAATAGAAATGTAGGTGTCATTGAATCAATAATTTCGATAGCGTCATCATCACTGTGAGATGAAATGCATTTCACCACTGTAGTTCTGCGTGACTTTGGCTTTAATCATGCTTTAGACAACAGATGGCCAGATGGTATCTCTGCTCTCCAAGGCTGTGTATAAATACCTTTGACTGGAAAACTGATGGGGCAGCTAACCCTGTGACCTCACAGTGCTGCTGCCACCAGGGACAAAGCTGTCAGACCTGTATAGCATTTTTATATCTACAGGGACACATGCAAAACTCACACACTGGGTTATTCATCTGAAGGTTCAGCTCTTACTGCCAAGCCCATTACAGGGTTTCTGTAGTATGTAATCAAAATTCATTGATTTCCTTTTTATCAACTGAGCACACGAATGGTTCCCCTACTGCTGCCAAATCATATTGTATAATTCTAGACAAATTCATGCAGCTTACATGGCTGTCACTGGGGTAAATTGTAATAAAACAATTAATTACAACCATTTTGTATCTAATCTGTTTTTCACATTAGTAGTAGTAGCAGCAGCATCAGTATTCATATTTACACGAGTGTTACGTCATAACGCACATGCAAATGCTAATGGTTTAATTTGACATTAATTTGCATCAGTTTTCTGTGTACTGTATTATAAGGCTTACATTGCACCTTAAAATACTGAAGCATTGGCTTAACAACTGACACAAGCAATCTGTTTTATGAAGATACTGCCAGCAGTGCAATTGGATATTTGTTGTGTATTATGCAGCATGTTAAAATGGGTAATACATACAGCTGTACCATGATGAGAAACCCTTTGATATTTTTAACAGGTGTCTGCATCATGCTGCCACATCTCATCCACTAATCCACTTACTGGAAGTTTTCTATGACTATACTCATTTCTAGATGATTCTAGGTGCATGTGTACGCACCCACACATGCAAGTAATGAATTCAGGCCCATTCTGGTCAGTGTTTCCCTCTTTAGACTTGAAGTTTGAGTGTCCTTAATCACGGTCTGTTTTCCTGGTGTATCTTTTATTTTCTTCTTATTAGTTTTTAAATTTCTTATCACTAGATGTCTGGTTTGGCTTATCTCTGTGATTCAGATTTGTTTGATTTGTTTTACGGTTCCTGTTTTGCTTTGTGACTTGGTTCCTATTTGCTGACAGCTTGACTTTATTTAGCTCCATAGCCTTGTACCTTCCAGTCAGCGGGCCAAGTCATATCAGTGCTGAATAGTTACAGGCTCGCCAGCCAAAGAGGAAATGACTGAAAGGACAAATATCTGTGTAGTTCAGTGTTTGTCCTTTGGCCTGAGTTAATGTACCATTTTCTTTGGCACTTTTGTTGTGACAAAAAACAAATAATTATAACTCAGAGCACCAGATACTGCTTTTGCAGGTTTGCACCTCACATTAGTTCACCTATGTTTTTTTGTACTTAAAATAAATTATACTTACATGAATAACCAAGAATCATCATTATCCTATGTTAGGGGTGGCCAATCTTATCCGCAAAGGGCCGGTTGTGTATGCGGGTTTTCGCTGCAACTCCCTAATTAGATTACTAATTAGAGGACTGATTGGTTCGAAGAGTCCTCACACCTGGGTTTGAACAGCTGACCTACAGGTTATCCCAAAAACCCACATACACACCGGCCCTTGTGGGCAGTGGTGGCTTGATGGTTAAGGAAGCACACTTGTAATTGAAAGATTGCAGGTTCAAATCCCCGACCAGCGAAAGCACCACTGAGGTACCCTGAGCAAGGTACCGCCCCCAAGCACTGTTCCCCGGGCAGCTGAATTAGCTGCCCCCTGCTATGTAACGACAGTCACATATGGGTTAAATGCAGAGGACACATTTTGTTGTTGTGTGCTGTGGTGTGTTGACAATGACCATTGATCACCAAATTCTAAATTCTAATCTTTTGCGGATAAGATTGCCCACCCCTGTCCTATGTCATGATCCACCTCCGTCATGTCTCCATATGTCCAGCAGAGGTTGCTGGCCATCTCGTAATTACCTGTTCCTGTTCTAATGTGACAATCACCCACACCTGCCTTTTGTTAGTCCCTCGTTATCTGTGTATAAATGTGCCTGCCCTCATTGTGTCCCCCAGCTTGGTCATGGTTGCTGTTACTGCTGTTTGGTGTCTTCCTGATTCCCCGCGTCTTCCTGATTCCCCGCGTCTTCCTGATTCCCCGCGTCTTCCTGATTCCCAGCGTCTTCCTTCCCTCCAGTGCTCTCTCCTCCTGACTCCTTGCTCCTTCCTTCTCTCCATTTCAGACCTCTTGTGGTCCTTTATTTTCTGGTTGTTCACGTCCCTTTCAAATAAAACCCGTCTGTTCACCTCAATGATGTGTCACACCCTATTTATTGCAAGTATAAGTTTATATTCGTTAACTTTATAATATCTAACTTAGGTTTAATTTACGATATGTATTTATTATACATTTATTTAGCACAAAATGGTTTTATAATAAGATATAAAACCGTTTGCTCATATACAGTATTTATACGGCCTATTTCATTCAGAAAATGTTTATTGGCTTCTTATTTAAAGTCAAGTTAATGGCAGAGTGTGGAACAGATGTTACCCAAATTTTAATGGCTGTTCAGTCTCAGCTGGATATGACAAATATCTCCTATAAATCACAACACAAGCCCAAAACAGTTTTGGTGCGATTTTGGCAGCTTGCCTGCAGACAATCATTTAATAGACATCTTGGATTTGTTGCTGCAGTCATCCATTCTCCTAACTCTTTTATCTGCTGAGTGGAAGAAGTTAGTCAGTTCCAGGGTGCTTTGCAAGCCATTTAATAGAACACACAGAAAGAATGACTGAACCAATTAAAGCCAAGAGATCAATAACCTCACTACAACAAAGAGGAAATGGCTGTTCCTGTGAAGGTTACCTCATTATAGACTCGTTACGGACTTAGTTCAGCCACAGCCGGTGTCTTTCCATTAGATCCTCATTTTTCTCCCATAATTCAATGCTATTCAGCTCTGACATTTACTTGTTTTATGGATGTGGTTTCTTGCATTAATACAGTTACCCAACTTTCCAATGCAGACATTTAAGGCCACTTAGTCAATAATTGGTAATATCTTATAGCTATTAATTAGGATATATTATATTAATTAGGATATATTATGTCTTCATGTATTAATGTCTGTAATTGAATGGATTAGTCTGTCTCTTTGGAATCTCTCTTCTATGTGCCCCTGGATGTCTATTTGCCTTGCCTGCTGACATTTGGTCCCCACAATGTAATACTGTATGTAAATAAAACACACACACATACACCTACGCACACACAGCTGACCCCAACTGCTGTCAGACTACAGCACAATCCACTGAAGGATCATACTTAAATGGCAAATATTGGTGAATTTCTGAATGCCGTCTAGTCGTTCTTATGCATGATTTGTCTCAATGCACATAATACAATACAAGTTATATATTCATACGCTCATCAGTCTTCACTAGTAGAAGTATATTATTTTCAATAAATGAGGCTGAGATCTCTGCTAAACGTGTGAAGTTGAGACGTATTTTATATAGCGCTTTTCTAAATACTCAAAGTCACTTTACAGAAACACATACACGCATTAGGCAAACAAACAGGACACGCTGGATAAGGAGTTTTAATTATCCTAAGGGTATACACAGGATGCTTTATATTCCACATGTAAGTGCAAAGCAAATCTGCCATTATTTTTCCAAAACGTTACAGTGGACTTTATCAGCAGCTCCTGTGACTTTGTCTGTCCCTCATGTACAGTAAATGAGCAAATTTAAACGCAAGAACATCTGCTCACTGGATTATGGCCCCACAAATGGTCATTTATGGGAGTCTCCGCCAAGGGGGGTAGCACCCAAAGCTGGCCTCACCTGGGCTCATCTCTTCGAATAAAAGCGCCATGATCTCTGATAGTCACCTTAATTGGTCTGTCAGATATTCAGCTTCACTTTTCCTGGAGAAGGCTTTTTCCTGCTGATGGATTGTTTGGCTCAGCTTCGCACGAGTGGCTGGATCACGATTAGAAGTGGAATGACTGGTGGCTGCAGAGTGATCATGTCTGTTGGCTTTTATAGTGAGTCTCCTGGCCTTAACAGATGGAACCACAAGGTCATCAGTGTTATCACTGTTTATTGATGGTTCCTTGTTTATTAATGATGTATAAAACAGGGGCGGTGTGTGGCTCTATGGGTTCTTGTAATTGAAAGGTTGCCAGTTCAAATCCCAAGTTTGGCAGAATGATGTCACCGTTGGGACCCTTTAGACAGGCCCTTAACCCCCAGTTGCTCCAGATACTGGCTGATCCTGTTTTCTCTTATGAATATTTCTTTGGGTCAAAGCACCTGCTAAATAAATAAATGTAATGTAATAAATAAATGTAACAAATGTAATGCTTCATTAATGAAACTTGTAGCTGTTTACATTGTGGGACATTTTTTCGGTTCCCACAAGGATAACTTCAGTATTATAAAAAAATCTATGAATGTAATCAAAAAGCTAAAAATGCCAGAAGTCTTGTATTTTTTTGGCTATTTATGGTTGCCAGGTTAACTGGAGTCACCAAGTGCCCTGCAATGGTTTGGCTCCCCATTGCCAGCCTTGTGCCCATAGCTTCTGGGACCATGACCATGAGTAAGACAAGCGGTTACAGAAAATGGATGGATGGAGCAGCGTATTGCGTAGTAAGAGTCTTTAAACTTTTTTTATTGCTGTGTACTGGTTCCTTGTTACTCTTTTAGCCAGACCTTACAGAAGGCTAACTGCTGCATGGCAGTTAAAAGCAGATACATAATTATAATCTTTTTACTATGATTTTAATTATAAACGAGGAGTTGGAATAGGACATGGCATGGTTGGAGACTTGTGCTTTAAAACTGAATGTAATTTCCCTTTCTCCTCAGTAGAATTCAGTAATTGCTTTTTTGAGTTAAAGAGCCAGTTTGTCCCGGGGATGTGGGGCTCATTGCTAATAAGTTCATTGACAGTCGGGTGACCTTTCAGACAGATCATGTGTAGCCCATCAGGGGCAATCTGTGGTTATGGAATGTGATGTCATATATTTATCTTCACAGCAACAAATCTTTACCACATACAGTATGTTAAAGCTATTATTAGTGCAATGGAGGAGCAAACAAACTTCTGTTATCCGCTGCATTAATGATCTTCTTTTTGTTATTTGGGCTATTTTTGGCACATTTCTCATCCTGCACTGTTTGGCGTGTCGACCCCAAACTTTCACTTGTCTGTCCTGAACCAGACAGGTATGCCGGCATACAGCTTTAGGATATGCACACTTGTACTCCAGATTTTGTCTTTTTCTTGTGGCTTTTTGGCCCCGTACGATAAGATGGGTTTTTGGAGGCAGAGTCCTGCCATTCAGTCACTTTGCATCCCTTTGCCACCAAACTTCACAAGCTTCCTCAGACCAGATCATGCAAGAGCAAGACCAAGAGAAATTGACACACGCTTGTCTTTTCCCCCATTTTTGTCACCCCACCATCCTGTCATTCAATTCTTAGAGGCTTGCTCGTTGCACATGCCCCAGCCGCCAAACCTGAAGGTCTAACTCAGGCCGTATCTCCCATCATGCTTCGAAAGCCAAATTTGCCCACACTCATCTTTCATTGTTTTTCATCCCTCCTTCCTTTGACTTCCATTCATTAATCAGAGCATTCCTTCTCAGCCAATGACACCGCCACCATACCACATGAACTACCATAGCAACACCCTAGCAACCACCTGAATAACTCCTTAAGATGAAGACCTATAGTGGGATACCAGTCCATTGCAGGGCACCTATATACTTATACTCAATTTAGAGAGCCCAACCTATCTTTGAACTTTGGAAAACCCACACAAAGGGGTACAACATGTAAACTCCATGCACAGAGCAGAGGCAGGACTCAAACCCCCAACCCAACAATGTGAGACACCATGCATATGGGTTCAGTCTTTATTCAAACTTACTTTCTGTCATTTTCCCTGCATTGAAAAACAGCTCCATTGCTCCGGATTTCACAGCACGTCCCCAGATGGTGTTTTGGCTTTTTTCCCCCCATCTCAAGATATCGTCCAGCATATGGTTATTGCCTTGGCAATATGTGGAATGATTCTGATTTGATATAAAATCACTTTTATAGGGAATCTCCAGTATGAGTGGGACCAGCAGGGTCATTTGAAGCTCGCAGAATTTTCCCTTAACAACTGACAAGAAACTGTAATGCATTGAACCATAACATATTAAAATAATGTACATATAATGAGAAAAAGATGCTGTGTGAAGAAATAATATTATTATTTAAATAATGTATATTATTATGAAAATAATGTTATTTTACTGGCAACAAAAACATGGGAATTGACGATTATTTATTTATACAGACATTATGATTGTTAAGTCATATCACTGTAATATCGCGCATACTGTAGAATGTTAGAATGATGCCTGCTTTGCAGGCTACCACAAAGAAAACAACACCAAAGTTTGGCTATTTGAAGTGTTTTTATCGGTCGTTTGTTAAATGCGTGATGATATAGTTTTCAAATATTACGATATCTTTCAATAAAAAGTTTAAATAAACATAAAAATAATATACTTTAATTATTCCAGTAATAAGGACCTGAAAGGGTTTTGCTTTTACTATTACTTCTGAATGAGTAAATACAAAAAAAAACTTAACAACGAAGTGAATGAGTTCAATCTGAATGGAATAAAATGTAAGCTCTCATCATATATTTATTTATTGTTTTCTAGGTAGACTTAGCAATATTTTTCTGTTCTAAATATGTCTGTATCAACTCTAAAAATATCCTAGAAAACACACTTTAATCGTTACAAAATAAAAAATATAGATAGACATTTTTAAACACTGGAAAATTTGTATAGCTGCGATTTCACTTTCACTTTGAATTATGGACTAAAACCAAGTTGTTCACCATGCAGTTTTTAATGAAAACTTTTTAAAATACAAAGAATAATCATGAATGAAAAGCCGGAGTGGAATGAATTAGGTATAATATAGAGATACTGTACAGTAAACCACTATTGCCACCTAGTGGTCAGCTTTAATGGCATAATAGGACACTGTTATTACTGTTAAATGAGAATTCATTTTAGTGACTTTTTTCTGTGCTGCAAAGGGTATAAGGTGGTCATGTACAATACAGTTTAAATGGAGAGACAACTCTTTGAGGTGCGGTGTGTTGTGCTAGCTGATAGACTGTAGTAATAATATAGTAAGTGGTTTAATCTAATCTAACAGGGCTGAAATTCTGACATAATGTAGCCTTTCCTATATGAAATTTTAAGCATTTTTATTCTTTTTTCATATAATGAAAATATATGGCAAAAAGTAGCTGACGAATCGAAAAGTACAAATGAACGTACATTGTTGATAATTTTTCCATCAACCCTCTTGCATGAACCTGCACTGTTGTCACAGTAACAGTAATTATAGGTGTTTGTTAAAAAAGTTATGCAAATAATAAGCAGTACAAAATAGGCCTGTAATGCACCCAAAATGTTTACTTAAAAAATCAATACCCAGTGCTGATTGATTGGCTGGTACACAAGAGTCTTATGGTCTTATGAAAAAAGCAAAATTCCTCTACTATGATTTCACAAAATGTACAATTAATTTCTGTTAAAGTGTTTCTACGCAATTAAAAAAAAATCTGTCTGCATCTTTACTGTCATACTTTTCGTTTATTTATGACAATTGGCTCTTGTTAAAAATTTAATATATTGAGTGAAAAAACAAAGTAAAAACACAGCAGGTGGCTGCTGCAACGTTTGGATGGGAAAACGGTGATATCTCACCAAGATATTATCCACAACACATTTTATTTAATTTGTTATAATTGCTATACAAAGTTATCCTATTATAAATATGTGTCTGTGTATCTATATGTGGAAATAAGTGACTGGCCATATAAGGACATCAGATATATTGATATTTAAAAGAAGTTCCATGGCTAAAATGAAAACATCAAACAGACACCGTAAATATATATTACATCAAAAGTAATTTAACACTGGTTATTAAATCAGAACGTGCATTGACTTATCATAAAGCCAGCAAGCTTAATGAAACTGCATACAGGCATTAAAAAGAAAAGAAAAGAAAAGACTTCAATGATAAAACTAAACTGAAACTGTAACAGGACTTTTCCACAGCTGTCAAGCTTCAAATTGTTCCAGTAAATCAAAAATGATTTTAGTTTTTTCTATTTTCCTGTATATTAAATTAATATTAACTAGATTGATATTTATGCTAAACCATACATAATAATGGTTTGCCAAGTCTAAAAAGAAATAATAATAACATTAAAACAAATAAACACAAGTTGTCCTTAACTCACATTTTTTTCTTCTCAAAGAGTGATTTCCAGGTTGGGACAATTTTTGCATAGACCTTTTCAATCTAAAAAAAGAAAATTATATTAGCTGAATGTAAATTTCCTTGTCAGAAACACGGAAATATTAAAACACATTGTGTTATCTTTTGAGTAATTTAAAGCAGTGTTTCTCAATACGGTCCTCTGGGACCCAGAGTAGGTCCACGTTTTTGCTCCTTCCAAGCTCCCTGTTAGACAGTCCACATTTTTGCTCCCTGGAGCAAAAACATGGATTTTCTGTGGGTCCCCGAGGACTGCATTGGAAAACACTGATATAAAGTGAGAAAAAGAGGAACAGTTCAGTGCCCAAAGCCAGAAATGTCATGGGCTGTAAGGCAGGCCTGTTACTGTGTGTTCTGCTATATGTCCCTTTACCTGCTCTGACTTCTTGACTCCATATCGAAACATGGTGGCCTGGTGCTCAGAGTTGTGGAACAGGATGTCGTAGGTGACCAGTTTCCCAATTGCCTCGTCGATCTCGGGTTTGACAAGTGAGTAAAAGTCCCGCGGTGGGTGCTTTTCGTCCAGGTAGTTCCTCACTTTGTATTTTTTCCCCACAACATTAACAGGGTCTAACTTCACTGTAGACTTCAAGGCTCTTCCAAAGAGGAGGAGCTTGGAGTCGGAATCTTAAGAAGACGGAGAAGATCAAAAACACAAGAATTACACCAGTGATTAGTGAGTGGATTTTCACATTACTTGCAACATCATGTAATAAATACAAATGTTTCATTGTAGCATTTGTATATCTAATACTTTAGTAGAGTCCAGAACCAGGAAGCTCTTGAACTTGGCATGGCACTTCATATTACTGTATTATTTTTTGTGAACAGATTGAAAGTTCCACTTTAATTGATCAGTATTATAATTAGTCTGTAGGTAGAGTCAATGCTTCTGGGCCTCAAAGAAATTGCCCCCATCAACATACCCCGCGATGTTAAATGAGCGACATAGGGAACTCCGTCTCTCTCTCCATAATACACCCCGAAGTGAGAAAAGTACTTATTCCGTGGAAACTCAATGATGTCTCCTGGATATAGCTCAGGATGTGCATTGACCTGAAATGACAAAAAAACAGCACGATATTCCAATGTTATGGGAATTTTAATCAGAATAACGGGAATGTCTTTAGCTTAACTTAAAAATGTCGATTGAAGTCTTGTATTTTGACATTACCTTCAGTGCAATGTAATCACTCCCAGCAATATTTTCTCATACCTTTATGTGTGATTAATTCTCAGCAGTTGTCTAATAATTAGTTTCAAGAAACTGAAAGCAATGAAATGAATAAGTGCTAGACTGGAAGTTACCTCAGCAATGTGCCCTGCGCTGCCTAAAATAGGCTATAGATTCCAGACCAAGATAAGCTATTAGAAGACGGACAGATGGATGGATGGATGGATGGACAGAATAATGGGTGAATGCAGAAGACCTACTGTAAAGTATTTCAAAACACCATCTCAGTATAACCTGGCTTGCATAGATGATAGATTAAAATAAAACTGAGAATTGAAACCCAGCACATCATGTCAGTTTCACTTTATTTCCCAGAGGGTATGTGCACCACCACAGTACAGAAATGTTCATCTTCTATGCTGTTCGTATATTTAACCAATAAAATACTTCAAATTGGTGAAATTTAACTGGAATGTTAAAAATCATTTTAAGAATGAGGCTACTGTACATCTGACCATACAATTAAAATTATTGAGCCATAAGGTTTCAGAAAATCCCCACTACACTCTTTTTTTCTAGAATATCACACATAGTGACATTTCGTGCCCCATTCCAAAATTGTGGTAAATGGATCTCCAACCCATCTGTGTTACAGCTCATATGGACTCATGGAGGCGTTTAAATGATTTGACATTTAAAAAGGTCTAGACAAAAATGGCGCACAAAATGTATAACTACCATATATAAATTTATCCTCCTGGATTATTGTATCTGTTGTTGTAGGGTTTGCCATAAAAAAAAAGGGATCTTCGTTTTCACATTACTTGACTCACAAAAAAATATTCATAATTCTTTATGGAAACCATGAATGTAACGCAAGGCAAGAAATCCTCTGGACTACAGCATTTTCTTCCCCCTATCGACCTCACTGTCACACACAGTGCCCCACATTCACATAGAAACATCGAGAAACATGCCAGCAGCACATTAAACGACGTGTCTGATTAGTACTGATGGAGATTTTATCAACGTTTCGACAACAAATACAGATTCACAAAGAAATGCTCTTCCTACCAGACCCATTGATCTCCGTAGCTGAGTGTTACTCTTTTTGTAGCTTCAACCCCTGGTGAAACACACCACTCCGTCCCTCAAAAACATCAGCTTTAAGAAGAGAACATTCAGGTGGTGAAATAATCCCTGTACAGACCTGAGTCTGCACATTTAGTCCCTATGCAAATTTGTGTCTTAAATGCATCAATGCACAACAGAGCGATTGTTCTTTCATTTCTGCTTGGTTAAATACAATACCCAGGCACACCCAACAAAAATCATACTCTCTCATTTTGGGCCGAATCCCACCTGTGTGTGTGGATTTTGCATATTCCTGCACTGTATGACATTCTCTGGGTACTCATGCAGTTAGACCAATTGGCATCTCTAAACTGAATGCGTGGACATGTATGTGAGTGGTTTATGTATATATTCCATTGCAGGGACCAAATGTCCCCAGAATGTGATAAAAATCTGTTATGGTGACTTTGTGGGGACCAGTTTTTCAGTCTCCAAAAGGGGAAACTCAATTTTATAAAAATCTGTGTCTGCGATTAGGGTTTTTCCCATAGAAATGTCAGTGTGTGAGTTTGTGCCATTTGATGGACTGGCATCGCACCCAGGGTGTCCCCGACCTTGTGCCCTCTGCTGCCTGGGATAGACTCCAAATGACCCACATGACCTAGAGCAGGATAAGCAGATAGTAACAGATGAATGGAAATATATCCAAGTGGCTGTTGTATAACAGAAACAAATGCAAAACTCTTAGGATAAAGAAACTCAATCAGATATGTGGCGACTGAAAAAATCCCGGCAAGGGTGTGAGGTTAACTTAGCTAACTTTAGCTGGTGTGTGACATCTGTGAGCATAGCCCTCAGTTACTTCGTTGCACCCTGGGGGCAGTAGGGAGAAAAGGGGACCGCCCTGAGCACTCCAGGCCCGCACTTGGGGGGGGGGGGGGGGGGGACCAAGGGGCAAAATAATAAAAGATAACTTTTTCATGAGAGGGGCAAAATCAGACTCTGTATGGTAGACACAAACAATGATCTGGGTATAAACAACGC
>JABJVO010000070.1:0-10517 GCA_026770805.1 Boulengeromyrus knoepffleri | reverse complement strand
AGCATACTTGTGGGTATATATACAAATCGTTCTTTGATGGTGATTTTTTCAAAGGAAATGATCTGTTGTCTAAGCAAGAAAGTATTTCATTGATATTGTACATTGATGAATTTGAAATATGTAATCCTCTTGGTACATCCAAGAGGAAGCATAAAATTTGTGGTTTGTATTGGACTCTGGGTAACTTACCACCAGGCTGCAGCTCTGCTTTGTCCTCAATTTATTTGGCTGCTTTAATCAAAAGTAATGATCTGAAGTGCTACGGGTATGAGAAAATGTTAGAACCTGTAATAAATGATCTAATAATTTTGGAACAGAATGGGATATTTGTAACAAAGTTGGGCAAAACAGTAAAAGGCACAGTTCAGTGTGTGGTTGCTGATAACCTCGGTGCACACAGTATTGCTGGATTTGTTGAGAATTTCTCTGGATCGTATGTTTGCCGATTTTGCACTGCAGAAAGATCCGAGTTCCAGACTAAAGAGGTTAGAACCGGAGACTTTACTTTGAGAACTAAATATATTCATGCAGATCATTTAAGAATTCATACAGAAAATGAATTGCCCAGTTATTATGGTGTGAAATCAACTTGTGTTTTGTCAAAGCACCTCTCATATTTTGATGTTACCACAGGGTTTCCTCCAGATATTGTGCATGATCTTTTTGAAGGAATTGTTCCTTTTGAACTTGCGCTGTGCCTTAGTTTATTCATCAAAAAAAAATATTTCACATTATGCACATTAAATGAGGCAATATCTTCTTTCAACTTTCAGTGGTCGGATAAAACGAATCGTCCTCATCCAGTTTCTCACAGTTTTGAATCTAAAAAAACTGTTGGGGGAAATGCACATGAGAATTGGAGTCTAATCAGGTTTTTACCTTTGTTGATTGGACAGAAGATTCCCTGGGAGGAACCAGCTTGGCAGATCTTAACAGATCTGAAGGACATTGTTGATCTTGTTGTCTGTCCTGTTCATACTGAGGGTTCCATTGCATATCTTGATTTTAAGATCTCTGAGCACAGGACAAGATTTCAAGAGGTTTTCCCAGACTGTAACCTTAAACCAAAACACCATTTCTTGGAGCATTATCCCCTCTTAATTCATCAGTTTGGTCCTCTAGTGGCCTTATGGACGATGCGATTCGAAGCAAAGCATAGCTTTTTTAAAAGAGTCGCAAGGAATATCAGATGCTTCAAAAATATACTCCTTTCTCTTTCAGAGAAACATCAGTATCAGACTGCACATTATATACATGCATGTAGTTTTGCCAGACCTCCATTGGAAGTGACAAATGTTTCCACTGTTCACATAGATGTTATTGACAAGGAAATTGCAAATGCTCTGAGGCAGAAGTCGTCAAGTATGCAGATGGTGTGCTTGGCAAAATGTGTGACATACAATGGACTACACTATAAGTGTGGCATGATCTTGATCCATGGGTCACTGGGAGGACTGCCAGAGTTTAATGAAATCATACAAATGGTGATATTGCAGGACAAGTTAATCTTCATTGTGAAGAAGCTCAGTGGATGGTATATTGAACACTATAGAGCTTATGATGTCAAAACATCGCCAGGCAAGGAAGTGGAACTTATTGAGCCACAAGAACTGCATGATACATACCCACTGGCAGACTACAAAATTGGAGGGATGCGTCTTGTCACATTGAAAAGATATGTCCATGTTTAAAGGGTGAGGCATATGAATGTGGTGTTTTTTTAAGTAAAAAAGTAAAAGCCAGAGTCATATACTGCTACTGTGTTCTCAAAGCACTTATTTTATATCATGAGCCGGAATGATGTTTTAATCAAAAGTGGTCTTCATGATTTGACCTACAAATACTGACAGCACTGTAACTGTGTTTTTGTGGTCAATTTTTACCCCTTCAAAATCCTTATTCATTTGTTTTTGTGTTCCTCTTAAAGCCACTGTTCAATATTGGTGAAAGCCCAAGTTGTAATATCAGATCAAATTTTAACCTATATCTTCTTGCATATTTATCCAAGTAGTGTAATATAGCTGTCATTAATTTCATTGTGCCCAACATTAATGTCAAAGATACAGAAAGGCATATTTTGATAACATTTTGCAGTGAGATAATGGGACCAGGATGTCGATTCACTGAAGATTGAATTTTACAAGCATACTTGTAAAATGCTGATTTAACCATGTGAATAATAATTGCTTTTTGGTGTTTTTGCTAAAGTTGCATAACTTATTAAATATCCACACTAGACAGTTTATTAGGTCTACCTAACTAAAACTAGTGCAGTGCAATAGCACTAGTTTAAAACAGTTCTACAATACATTCTCACTCCCTATCCTACTTCACTGAAGTCAGTGTTACTCAAGATTGAAGGTTTTTTTCATATACAGTACACAATTACACCTTGTAGTAAAATGCAAAATAGAAATTTGCCCCACTTTGCCTTACTAACTGTGCTTATACTCTCTTCTCAGACTGCCATGGCTGGTCCAACACCTGCAAGACTGAAGGTGATTTTAGGGGAGAACAACATTGAAAAACTGACTCTTGCAAGGGGTATACCAGAGTCACTGGATGACCTTGTTAGCACAATAAAGACTACCTTTAGGTTAATGGGCAAATTCAGGCTGCAATACATGGACCAAGATTTTGGCAATGACTTCTTCAATCTGACCTCTACAAGTGAACTGCGGGATTTGGGGACAATCAAGGTGATTCACCAAGAAACAAACCAATCTTTCATTGTCACTGAGACCACGTCATCTGATTCCACTTCACTTGAGTCTGATGACTGTGATTCTTTGACATCGAATAACACAACAACCTTATCTCACGTGTCTGTGTCGTCTCGAAAACAACAGTGGCCAGAACACTTTCGAATTCCCCGGTTTTCATATGACACAGAGTTGCAACTAGAGAAAGGAAATTCTGAGTACCATGTCAGCCACAAAATGTTGACACTCAGCTCCCGAATTAAGTCAGATATCCTGAGTAGACTAGCAGAAGAAATTTACCAGTACAAGGCCTATCCAGAGGATGCACATTTTTGCATAGTTGCAGAAGCCTTAATAAAGAAACACCCATGTTTGAAGGAACCTGGCTCTTTCAATGGCTTTGACGGTTGGAAACAACGTCTGAAGTACAAAATGGGAAACTACAGGACTCAGCTCAAATTGCAGGGGTGTCCAGAGCTATCAGTAAATTGCATGAAATCCAAAGCTGCTTCAGATGCTTTCCCTGCTAAAAAAGTGAAGAGACCAAAACGAGCTGAAGCTAACTTTTTTCCACCATTCCCAATTGGTGAGACTCTGGAAAGTCTTGAAAAAGAGAGACTCAATCTTCTGAAAGAGTTCAAGATAAGAAACAATGAAAGGGTCATTGCAAAAAAAATGGGCCAGACGTTTGCTTACAGGCGACAGGAGGTTGTAAATCAAGAACCCAGCATTAGGGACTTCAAGGACAGATGGCCTGCACTGTTCCACCAGACAGAGGTAATAGTCAAAGTAATCAAATTTTAACTATTACAGATATGTATAACACTGCTTATTTGCAGAATTTACATTTTAGTTTACACATGCTATACGTATTGGTGATATGTTGGTATCCACAGGGGTGCTGGTGGTCTAGTGGTTTGGACACGGTTACAGAGGTCACCGGTTCAAACCTCACTTTGTCCTCCACCAGTACCACCACCATTGGGTCTCTGAGCAACACCCTTAACCCCAAGTTGCTCCAGGGTAGAGTGACTGCCTGTAATTTGGCAATGTAAGTCACTCTGGAGCCTCAGCTAAATGTCAAAAATTGTATGCTTGAGTGCTTTAAACAGACTGTATACAAGCAGAGGCCAGTTGCATTTACTTTGATTCAGGATACTCTCTTCTGTTCACTATCATTTGATTTTTTTGTTGTAGATCAATGCAGAGTTCCAGAGACTCATGGCTGTTCCTCTTGAAGAGAAATTCATCTCCCAGTTAGACAGTCACTCAAGACAGCTGATCAGAGTCATCCGTGCCAAAGGAGGAGCAATACGGCAAAAGACTGCTGGCATCATGAGCATTTTGGACCAGGTAATATATTTATGGGAGACATCGTGTTTCCCTGGTGGCTAAGAGAGTTTTTATATATTCATTTAAACATATTTGAAATATATGGCATGTTTTCAGTTTCTCAACAGTGAAACAGTTACACTATTGATTACATCCCATTTATAAACTTTAGCGTGATAATTGTTTAAAATAACAGATGTGGAACTTAACTGTGAAAGTAAGGGTGTTGTGCCTTAAGAGGTGTGGAAAAATAAAAATGATTATGATTGCTTTCTTAGACCGAAGACATTCATCTTTGGAGAGAGTGTGTACTGAAGACTCTCATCTTATTTTTGGGAGAAGACACAGATGACCTGATTAAGGAATATCAAGTAGGTTGCATCATTCACATGCATGTCAACATATCTTGTTAAAGGGGGACACAAATGTTCTAGATGTATAGTACTGCTGTAAAAGTGTGAAATGGCACAATGTGGTTAAATTACAAAAGAAACATTGTGTGTGTGTTATTGAAAATCTTTTCAACTTCTTGAAACTTTTGCAGTGTCTTGGTACTGGATGTGGTCAAGTGTGTGTCTGAATCTGTGTGTCTGAATCTGTAACAAATCCTTACAATTTGGTCCCTTTTTCAACATGCTATAAATTAAATTTAGTGATGATGAAAGAGCTGTTGTCTTCAATATTTGTCCATTTCCAGCAATACGCTTCCATGAACTATGGCAGAAAGGTATTTCAGTTCTGATTAAACTGACACATTTAAATAACCACCAAATTATCACAGAGTAGGAATCAGTGCACTGGTTTTTAACTGTTGTCACGCACCATAGGTCTCTATGGCAGACGATGCTCAGATGGACTTGGAACAGCTGACCATGGCAGTGGTTGTCATTCGGAAGGATGGAGAAAGATTGCAAGATATCAGCATTGTCATTGAAGGTGTGCAAGTGCTGCATGGACTTACCTCAGTTGCCTCAGCTTGTGCCCTGCTTCTAGGGTTGATATATGTACTTAACCTAGCATATCCCAAAACCCTTCGTTTCACTTTTGAAGTACTCCAGAAAATCATCATGCAGCTTGAGCAGCACAAGATGTCCCCCAAAGTCCAAAATTTGTATGGCATGCTTAAAACCTCACAGTAACGACATGCTACAATATATTGCTTTTCCGGGCCAAGAAATGGCCTAATGTTGGAAAAACACAATGTTGTTTATGGTACATGTTAAAATTATGCCATTTACAGAGGTTTTTTTTTCTCTGGAGAGGCTAATTTGCTTTTAGTTATGTAGTTTGCATATCTGTAGAAAAGTAACTTATTACAGTATGGTATTAACGTGTTGGTTTTATGTGTTATGTCAGTTTACTACAAATGTGTATACTTCACATCCCTCCTGACAGTTTTCAAGAGCATACCTTAGTATAATGCCTTCCTAGTATTCATTTGTCTGCCTTTGATGATTAAGCCATTGGTTACAGACTTACAGTGAGTAGTATGAAGAGGCTTGAAATTCACCCAATAATTTTTTTTCATGCATTATTAATCTACTGATAACTTTGTTCAGTACTTATTTAGTACATTAGATATCAAAATGTTGTGAACACGTGGACAAGGAAGTCATTTATATGGTTGTTCATAATAAAATCTTAAAACAAGAGGTTGTATTGTTTTTTTTTTTGTAAATGCATTTCATTGGTATTTTAAATTTATATTTAATGTAGTAAATGCAAGTATATAAAAAAAGACTTCTTTCAATCATACTATTAGGTTGTTATGGTGCAGTTTTTTACTTTTATATAAAGCAAATAACTGTGTTGTAAAAACTGCAAGCTTTAAGTTGACTTGCCTAAAATTTCAGTTGCATTAATAAAAACTATCAATTTGAATGTAATCAGATTATTCAGTACACCTAACTTAAAGCAAATGGGTTAATTAAACTTGTTAACTTGATTTGAAAAAACTTAATTCATTTGTGTGTTACCAATTGAAGTAATTTTTTTAAGTTGGTTCAACAATTCTTTTTTTTCAGTGTGTGATCTACTTAGATTTCCGAAAGGCCTTTGATGTTGTCCCCCACAAACGGCTCCTGCTTAAGCTCAAAGCTGCATGGATTTTAGGAACTGTGGCAGCTTGGATTGAAAACTGGTTAACAGATAGGAAGCAGCGAGTAGTTATTAGAGGCACAATGTCACAGTGGGCCTGCATTCATAGTGGGGTACCGCAGGGTTAAATTTTAGGACCACTATTGTTCCTAATTTACATTAATGATATTGACACCAATACATACAATAAACTGGTTAAATTTTCAGATGACACCAAGGTGGGTGGTGTAGCAGATTAATTAGTGATAGATTTCTTCAATGAAACCTCAGTCTCTTTTAGTTGAATGATAGGGCAGGTTCCTTAAGCTTAATCAGTTTATTAAGACAGAATGAAGATGTTACAGAAAGATGTTTCACACGGCCGGTTCAGTGTCTGTCTGTGTCTGTCTCTGCTGCCCCTGAGGGTCTTTGTACAGACTCCTGGAGCCAGGGGGTCAGATGGCCTTGGTGAGTGTAAGTTGTATGAGATAGGCAAAGAACATGATGAGCAAGTAGCAAGGACAGAAAGAAATATAAAAATAAGAACTATGAAAGCTATAAATGAATGAACTAAATGAACATAATTAAATAACTGCAAATTAACTAGGTTAATCCCTCATTAGCGACTGGGCTGATAACTGGCAGATGAAATTTAATGTAGATAAATGTAAGGTAATCCATGCAGGGAGCAGAAATATAAAGTACAGATATTTTATGGGTTCCACTGAAATAAAGGAAACTGATTATGAGAAAGACCTTGGTGTCCCACTCTCGCTCAAGGTTGAACAGATTCAGCTCAGCTAACCTCTCCTCATAAGACATTCCTCTAAGACCAGGAACGCAGAACCCTTTTTAAGGCAGCAATGTCCTTTTTAAGGTATGGTGACTAAACCTGCACACAATATTCTAGATGGGGTCTTACCGAGGAATTGTATAATCTTAGCATCACCTCCCTTTGACTTAAACTCCACACACCTAGAGATGTAACCCAACATTCTATTGGCCTTTTTTTTTGCTTCCCCACACTGGCGAGAGTGGGACATGGAAACATCAACATACACACCAAGGTATTTCTTATAATCAGCTACCTTTATTTCAGTGGAACCCATAAAATATCTATACTTTACATGTATATTTCTGCTCCCTGCATGGATTACAATTAAATATTAAATGTATATAAGAAATAATTAAGCTATCTGTTGTTCCACAGAGTCCCCTTTACCAGGTTCAATGCCTTGTATAGCCACCTGTCTTCTCAATGGCCATCATGAGCCTGTTTGTCATTGAACCAGTTAAGTTTTTGATTTGATCCCATCCTATACTAGCTGAGGCAGCTGGGACCACCTCCCAGACGCTGCTCTGAGAAGTGTACTTGCCACCTTGGTAAATCTCACAGTCTAGTAAATCCCAATATTTGTTAATGGGGCTTAAGTAGAGTTGCAAAATTCTGGGAATTTTCAAAGTTGGAAACTGTCCCTGGGAATTAAAGGGAGTATATGGGAATTAATGGGAATAAACTGGAAATTTGCCAAATTGCAGGTTAGCCTATAACAGGGAACTTAAATGTAGTTGAAAAACAGCATCTTGCAGCATAATCTAGGTGAAAACAACCAGAGTTCTTGCAAACTCAGTTGAATTTCTGCCCTGCACTGTGCATTCCTCCATCACATTCTCAGATAATTTCTAGAATCCTGCATACTATAACAGGACTGTCGAATCCACACTACTGCATTTGAGCCCAGGACTACATCCAGTTAAGTAAGTGTTCATGATATATTAAATATATTTGATCTATGGTATTAAAGTTCAAATAGTTTAAATTAAAATTTAACATACTAAATCAAAATACATTAATACAGCAGCTAGCTAGCTGGTAAATCAGATATGCTAAATAAAAGCTTGCATGATTGCATTGCATGAATTGTCAGTAACAAGGGGAGGGGTGCTGGCCTGGCCCCAGCTCTAAAATGCTCGATGGACCACAGGGTTCTTTGGAAGGGTCTGCAGACCTGTGAAGAGTTCAGAAAGTTTGTCTTAAAAATGAGAAAAACCGCTATCCTCTATTCTCCAGCCTAGTCTCCCCTGAAGTGGGGACCTGAATCACAAGGGCAGAGTAATACATTTGGATTTTGTTCAAAGTACTATCCTGGTCAGGATTATTGGCACCCCCCAATATCTCCACAAATAAATGCAAATTAACCATTTTTGTATAATTAGAATAATTAATAAAATGTCCAAAGTTTTTCAACAACAACAAAAAAGCTGTCAAGTAGTGAAATTTAAAATAAACATAAAATGTACACTGGACACGATTACTGGCCCCCTTTACTAATATTTGGTCGCAGAACCTTTGGCAACAGTGACAGCTTCTAAACATTTCTTGTAGCCACCTAAGCTTCTTGCATCCATCTGCTGTTAGTTTCTGCCACTCAGCCATTGCTATGCACTGAAGGTCTCTTAAGTTTGCAGGAGTCCTTTTTGCAGTGGCAGGATTCAGCTCTCTGCAGAGGGTTTCAGTGGGACTTTAGTCAGGACTCATCGCTGCCCAGTTTAAAATAGTCCATCTTTTCCTTTTCCACCATTCCCTTGTACTGTTGGATGTGTGCTTTGGGTCATTGTCCAGCTTAAAGACCCAAGACTTTCGCCTCAAACCTAGTTTTTGGACACTGGATAACACATTTTGCTCTAAAATGCCATGATAATGTTCTGATTTCATCATTCCTTTGGTACATTCAATGGCTCCAGTACTAGAGGCAGCAAAGCAGCCACACAATATGATAGAATTTCCACCATATTTTACTGTAGATTGTTTATAGATGAAGGAATGTACAAACTGCTGCACTACATTCCCAAAGAGCTCTACGTTGGTGTCATCTGTCCATAGAACATTATCCCAGAAAGACTGTGACTTATCTAAGAAGGTTTTTGTTAACATAAGTCTTGATTTTTTGTCCCATTCTTTCAATAGTGGTGTCTTCCTTTGCCTTTGCCCATGGAGTCCTACTTGGGTTAGTGTTTACTGTATGGTATGGGCAGAAACCACCCCTCCAGGTTGCTCCAGGTCAGCCTGAAGCTCTTTAGATGTCTTGTGTGGTGTTTTTCACAGACTTCTCTATTCTTAGCACCACATGCTGAAAGCATCTTAACAGTTTTATAACTGTGAAACTTCTTGATACATTATAAACTCTTGAAACAGGGATTTCAAGTTCTTTGGTGACTGCCCTGTAACCTTTGGAATTGTTATACAGTGGGGCAACAAAGTTGCCACCGATTGTGCAAGTTGTCCCACTTAAAAAGATGAGAGGGGTCTGTAATTTTCATCATAGGTACACTTCAACTGTGAGAGACAGAATGTAAAAAAAAAAACCAGGAAATCACATTGTATGATTTTTAAAGAATTTATTTGTATAATGGTGCAGAAAATAAGTATTTGGTCAATAACAAAAGTTCACCTCAATACTTTGTAATGTAACCTTGGTTGGCAATGACAGAGGTAAAACGTTTCCTGTAGGTCTTCACCAGGTTTGCACACACTGTAGCTGGTATTTTGGCCCATTCTTCCATGCAGATCTTCTCTAGAGCTGTGATGTTTTGGGGCTGTCGCTGAGCAACACGGACTTTCAACTCCCTCCACAGATTCTCTATTGGATTGCGGTCTGGAGACTGGCTAGGCCACTCCAGAACCTTTTTACGTAGCCACTCCTTTGTTGCCCAGGCGGTGTGTTTGGGATCATTGTCATGCTGGAAGATCCAGCCACATTTCATCTTCAGTGCTCTCACTGATGGAAGGAGGTTTTTGCCCAAAATCTCATGATACATGCCCCCATTCATCCTTTCCTTAATACAGATCAGTTGTTCTGTCCCCTTTGCAGAAAAGCAGCCCCAAAGCATAATGTTTCCACCCCCATGCTTCACAGTGGGTATGGTGTTCTTAGGATGCAACTCAGCATTCTTCCCCCTCCAAACATGGCGAGTGGCGTTTATACCAAAGACTTCTATTTTGGTCTCATCTGACCGCATGACATTCTCCCAATCCTCCTCTGGATCATCCAGATGGTCTCTGGCAAACTTTAGACCGGCATGGACATGTGCTGGCTTAAGCAGGGGGACTTTTCGAGCGCTGCAGGATTTTAATCCATGACGTGTAGTGTGTTACTAATAGTAACCTTTGTTACTGTGGTCCCAGCTCTCTTCAGGTAATTGACCAGTTCCACCCGTGTAGTTCTAGGCTGTTTCCTCACCATTCTCAAGATCATTTATACCCCACGAGGAGAGATCTTGCATGGAGCCCCAGGTCGAGGGAGATTGTCAGTGATCTTGTATTTATTCTATTTTCTAATAATTGCTCCAACAGTTGATCTCTTCTCACCAAGCTGCTTGCCTATTGTAGATTGGCTGATCCCAGTC
>JABJVO010000069.1:122995-139645 GCA_026770805.1 Boulengeromyrus knoepffleri | reverse complement strand
CCCCCCAGGCAGGGCGCAGCGGTGGGGGGGGCACGTGGGGTTTCCCCCCCCCCCCCCCCCCTTCCCCCCCTCCGCCTTGCTTTTGCCCCCTTTGGGTTCCCCCCTGACGTTTTTTTAGCGTTCTCTTTCCCCCCCCCCCCCCCACCCATTCTATTTTCATCTTGTTTCTTCAACTTAGTTTAACCCAAAAGATTAATACCATAGACAACATCTCTCTGACATTAGCTGGGGAAATTACACACAAATACACAACACCTTTTAATCTCTAATGTCATTTGTTTATTACATTTTTCCCCCCCAATTTGGTGACCAATGCTTGCCCTCTAGGGGTTGAGATGGATTACTGCAGTGCTGTAGGTGCTTAGCCCAAGTACGGGGGTGAAGCCAAGGCATGGGGAGGCTCAGAGTGCTGTCTTTTCCTATTCCTCACCACACCTCATATAGTCGCATGCACATTGTAATAGTTCACATGCTGCATTGCTTCCCAAAGTGATAATGAAAGCTATTCTGAAGAAGTTTCCACTTGACTGTTCCTCTTGAATGCCCTAGACAAAGTAGCTTGAATTTAGTATATCTCCTGCGTTTGTTGTTTTCTTAAAACACTTTAATTTGCATGCTATTTTTGTTTTGTTGTTTCTGACGGCACCCTGAAGTGCAGCGTGTTGTATTATATGTATCAGCGGAGGTCTTGTTTAGCAGATAATGTTTAATCTTTATATTTTGGTGCATGGCCCCAGGTTTGATAGGATGGAGCTACCCCATGACATGACACACTGACTCCTCTGCTATCTGTTTTTCTTTTTTTTTTTTTACATTGCATGGATGAGACGTGATGCGAGTAAAGCATACTTGCCCCTTCTCCTTAATCTCCCCCTGTCCCTTGTCTTCCGCGCATCTCTCTCTATCCATTTGTTTCCTTCACCGCTGCCTCCCTTTCTCCGTCCATCTTTCTCCAGCTGCCTCCCTTCCACCTCCCTCCATCTCCTGCGCCTCTGAGAGCCGGCCGCGGCTGGCAGAGACAAAGTACTGACACTCGGCTCAAGAATGACCGCCCCTGTCCTGCAGCCCCACAGCCGGGCGGCTGGGGATCCATCACGGTAGCCGTGCCCCGCCCCTACCCCACCGCCCCAAGGAGAGCGGCAGTGCAACATCGAGGCCGAGACTGGAGGGGAGCCGAGGGGAGAGCGACAGCTGCCGGCGATCCCGCGAACACGGACCACAAACCCGCCGACCTGTGGGGAAGAACGGTTGGGCTGCAGTGGGAGAAAAAGACAAGGGGGGAGGGAGCGAAGGAGACTGAGCGCGCCATCCGCCTGCTTGTCTGCAGGACGGAAGGGGGGGCATTAATCATTATTGGCGCACACCTCCGTCCCTGACGCACCCTGACGGCCCTTCCACCCCTGACATAAATCATAATTCCCCCACAATAGATCCCCTCTCCGCCATGCCTCGGAAAAGTGTGCTACTGTTATCGATTTTCCCTTTTTCTCCCGCTGCCTCCCCCGTCACCCAGCTGCCCCCCACCCCCACAACCTCTGCCAAATCATTATGAAACATAACTGATATGAAATTTATAGAATACTAAATAAACTTTACGAGGGCATGGCACTGATTTTTTTTTCTCTGCTCCTGTCTTGATGCATGAGGAGCAAGGGGCAAAAAAATGAGAACTAATGATATAAAAATTACAAAGCGTGCTCAGTGCCATTATACTTCTATTGATTTGTTTTTGAACCGCACCTAGGCATATAAGAGTCGCTGGAGGAGATTATAAATGGCCCAGAAGAGGAGAGAATGGGCGAAAGGAGAGCAAAAGACGTGAGCAATTAGCCTGTATGTCATCCAGGGCTATTTGCCTGGTCTCCACCACCCCCCAACCCACTGGCCTTGCTGCTGGCACGTGTATTATATGACCCTCGCTCACGCCAACTATGGTGTGGATGGGCTGTATTGACCTTTGAACTCAGACCCCTGGTTGACCCCCCCCCCAGTAAAGGATTTAGCTGGAAGGTTGTCGCTTGTCACTGTGATTTCTCCTCACTCTTGTTTTTGCCATCGATGAATCCATAAAAGGCCCAGACAAAGAGGACTGCTTTAAAACAGTTATGTGAAGGTACCCGTTTCTATGGCCTTATGCCCACTTTAGCTGAATCTGTATTAATTATGTCTAATTTGGAACCTGTTTGGGCTTTTTGCTGTTCAATGGAGGAGTATATGACCTCTTTGCATGAATTTTATGTAATTGTGTATTGTAATAGCCAGAGCATCTAGTGTTTAGCTGTACATCAAGCCATGGTAGAGTCTTCTCCTGCTTCAGGAAATCCATATTATTCACTGCATTGAGGATTAACACTGGAAGTTCAAACATACGCACCAGGCAGTTACCATGGAAATCATGCACCTGAGTGTTCACCTGGGGGGTGTAGGATGTTTTTTTTTTTTTAAGCTAAGGTTGAATGAGGATGTTTTTGGGAATAGATCCATGTGTGTTTTTTGTGTTTGCTTGCATTTGTTGGCGTTTCCCCCGCCTCTCCTGCCGTCTCGGCACTGGTTCGCACTGTGTGGATAACTTGGGCACTTGACACGTGGCCGGGGCGGGCGTCTGTGGCCCGGCCAGGATTAGAGCCTGGCGGAGGGATATTAACATAAAGCGGAAGGGACAAGGGCGCTCCCGTCCAATTACTCTGCACCCTGTCACCGCCGTCCGGGCGCAAACAACAGAGGAGGAAAGGATTAATTGCCTTGGACTCTGCCCCCACTGCCGGCCCAATTATGGAAACATATTGGCTCCCAGCGCTGCTGCATCCACTGCTGTGCTGGGATATTGTGTGAAATTTCTAACCGGTTTCAGAGGTCAGGACGGGGAAGGCTGGAACAGGAGCCACTGTGACACCAAGGGGTGGGGGTGTAGGGGCGACAGTGTGGGGGTGGAGGCGGCAGAGGCAAGCCACTTTAGTTTTCTGCTGGATGTGTAAACCCTCTTTTTGCTGCACTAACAAAGGAGAAAAAAGAAATGGCTGTGTTTCCATTGTATGTTTTTATAGCGAAAAGGGAATGATTATACAGGATAGTGTTCTTCTAACTCCGTTAAAGTACCCATCACTTTCAGCTGAAATGGATTTTTTTTCGTAAGGAATGCCGTCGTGCAACTTGTAGATTAGGGGCTGACTCTCTCTTCCAAGACATTGGATTGTACTGCTCTGCATAGACACCATGACCTTAAGACATGTCCAGTTTCAGCAGACATCCCATGTGTGGTTCTCCATTCTTACTCTTTGGTTTTTGCGTTGCTTAACTTTGCATTTTGTTTCTTAGATGGCCCCTTTGTCCAAATATTCAATTCCTACCATTTTATAGCCGGATATTTTGCTGGAGCAATTAAGCACCTTGCTCAAGGGAACTATTACAGAGAGCCTCTTGGGATTTGATCCAGCAAACTTCTTGTTACGAGGCATGGTCCTTGCACAACCTGGTGCTTACACTGCACCATGTGATCATAGCCTTTCAAATAATAAAAGATAAAATATTCCTCTACCTGTAGCTGTAATTGATGGCTTCTGCGCGGCTTACGTTTCCACTCTTGTCAAATTGACAGTAGAGCGCAAGCAGAGCAGCCACAAAGGAAATCTGTAATTATCAAACGTAACTCCCGAAGTCTTTTCCTCACAGCTTTCTCCGATTGTCATTTAACATTTTCCTTGTCCTCTGAAACACAGCCTTGTGTAGGTTTCAGTCTGTAAATATTTCCATATGGAAACACAGCCATATATAAAGCGATAGCAAACCTTTTGTCACCTGAAGTCTTAGAGTGGCTCAGTTGCTCATTTGCTCTTCTGTTCTGCAGTGGCTTCACATCACCTGCCATGCAAGCTAGTAAATACTGTCCTGAGCATGAACATTGGGCAACATCAGCCGGCTAATGAAGGCAATGGAAAACTTATAGTATGATTCTTTATATCCTCCTGAGACCCAAGGAAAAAAGTGTCCTTCAATTTTAGGTTATTTGTCTTTGGAGGAAATAAGACATCTTACAATTTAGATTTTTTCAAATTTATTTTTATTTTTAATTTCACAGCATGTCCTCTTTAGTGCACAACAGGGATAAATACGTTTCCTAACATCAAAAAGATAGATGCAGAAATAAAATGTCCACTACAATGGACATAAATGAATGGGTGGGGTCTCAGGAGGATATAACTCAAGACTTCAGCAGAATCGTAGATTGATATGGTCCAAACAAGTATGACCTCGGCTCTGTTTCAACTCAGTTTGCCATCTGTGTCATAATACAAGCAGCTTCAGATCACTTGTACCTTAAACTTGCACGATTGAGGGAGAGGTTGAGTAATGAAAATGAGAAAATAGTTGATCCCCCACCTTATAGAACTCTCTGGCGCTGTCTGGCTGACGTCTTGACCCAATGGTACTGTATTCTCATTTTATAGTCCCATTGATTGGGCCCAGTGGGTAATGTTGGCATCTCTTTACTATACATACAATGTACCACAATTACATCTCTGCACGAAGCAATTATAAATACAGTAACACAGGAGCTGTGTTAGTAATGCACCTTCTCCTCTGCCCCGGCCACAATGCATTTCTCTTTCTCTGTTGCTGTCGGCGAGGTCCTCTCTCTTTAATTGAGTTTCAGAAACTCTGCTCAGTCTTTTATGGCACTTGGCCTCGCGATTCGACTCTGGATCATCTCTGTTCTAATGGGCCTGAAATAAGGAATTACACAGAGGATCCTTCGGAAGCATGGCGTTCTCAGTCGAATCACTTCCTCGCTGGCCCTGTGTTCCAAAGAATATTTTAATTGCCAGCCAGGACCCAAGGAAGACTCCAGATGAACATCATAACTCAAGACGAGTCGGTGGTCATACGAAGTATTTTAATGCACACTAAGTCAAAATATTAGCAAGATAAATCTGTACAGGAAGCCATTACAAGCATGATCAATCCCCGAAATGAGCTTTCTCACCTTGAAGGACTTTTGCTACTTGGCCCCCCAATAGTAATTCAGTGTTGTACTTACAAACATGATGACTCCGGTGTTGTATTGAGATGAGGCTGCGAATGTCCATGCAGGTGGTCTACATGCACAATGGAAATTGAGTGTGAAACCTTGGTCTAAGCACTGCTTGATTTATGTATCAGATAAGAAGCTGTTTGAGTTTTGGAAATGAACTAATTACTCCACAGTGTGGTTCTCCGGCAAATTGAAACATGGCAAGTAGTACAGCGTGTGGGCACTTTGATTGTAGTTCAGTCATTATATGTCCACAATACTACTGATATCGACCATTTATGTCCTTTGTGGTATATGCGTTCTAGGCAAAAAAAAAACATCATAAACTCAGCTTTTAGCCAGTGAAAGCCAACTGGTATTTTCTAATCAATTTAAGAAATGTGCTTTTCTGGGCTGGAGTTACTGATGTCCATGCACACAGAGAAGGCACACATAGCACATTGCATCCGGCAGGCTGACAAATGCAAACTTCATGAATTTTGAATTAAATTGCCACTTGATGAATCTCGAATGTGCTCCTCTGTTGCAGAGCAAGGGAAATTCAATAAAACTCCTCCACCATACAAATAAAGCCATACATTCCCCTGGACCTGGGAGTGAAACCAATGTGAGGAAAAATGACTGCAGCACCAGGAAATGGCACAAAGGAAGCGAAAGAGGCTGAAGGAGGAGAGCGGGCGAGGGAGAGGAAACTGAAAACCGGGCCTGTGTGTCTCTTATGAAACGGAAGGGAACATATTGCTCCAGTGCTTTGCCCATGTCTGCTTTGCAGTTGGAGCTCATCAGCCAGACAGGACAGACCGCAAGTAAATCAGCGCCTGGGTTCTAGGCCCGATTTCCCCTGGGGTCTCCAGCTTAGGCCCACTCAGATCAACCCCCTCGCCCCGCTTTCAGATGGGAAATCCAAGGAACTCGGCGAATGTCCTGAGCGGCAGTTGTGTTGCTGGGAATTAGGTGAGCGTATATTTCCTTGTGCGTGCGTACAGGAAAACCTTTAGCACTAAAATGAAGATTTCAGATCACCACTGGCAGTGTTTTTCAGTATTTATATTGGAAGAAGAAAATACTCGTTAAACTAATACTGACCCAAAAATGGATATATGTAGGGAAATGCGGTTTTACTGCTCACTCATACGTTTTATTGGGTTATTTTGCCGCTGCCTACCCATACTCGAAATGCAATAGAATTTGGACAGGACAGCGGTTATGCTGAGAACCTTCACGCACTAAGGTGACTAAGCACACTTCTCTGCCCCCCCAACCCCCTACCATGCATACTCTAATGTGAATAATGTTTCTTTGTAGTAATAAATGGAGTGCCATTTCCCACAATGGCAAAGTCAGGCCGGTATTGATTAACTCTCATCATCGACTCACTCTTGCTCTCGTGATTTATGATTGTCTGTTATTTTTACATTAGCTGTCAAATTCATCTTGTCTTGTGAGGCAAGGGTCGACCGATGCCAACAGTAAACATTTTTAACTGCTCTACAGCACAATGCTGACTGGCCAAACAACTAGGCTGTCCAGCTCCATTAGAACAGGACCCCACAAAGAGCCTGTGAGATGCCCACCATTGTGGATAATGGTATGTGCTTCCTCTTCCTGGTAAGTAACAGAATTTCCAGTCGAGATCTGGGGCAATAGTGCTAGGAGTGTTACTGCAAGGGTTATGGACCTGGGTGACACAGCATATACAGTACAGTGTGTTCTGCATTGTACCCTAGCCAGCTATGAGTGTAAACCTTCCAGGCTCAGAGGTCTTCATTTTGAACTTTTGTGATCATATCCTGTGTATTTAAGGAGATGCTCTTTCATCATTTAAATTAATGGTTATAGAGATAAAAATTCATTTGGCTGGCTTTTTGTGCCTCCTGAACTGGTAATTTTGCTTCCCATAGTAAAATCTTATTTCAGTGGATGTAAACATACATAGGGCAGTCCAAAGTGTTTTCTTCTCATTTCATAAGATACCTTACAGCACAATCTTCCTTTTTTTCCCTGAATGCCACATTACACAAGGGCTAGAAGAAGCTAAGGCCGAGGATACTGTAAAAACAAGTGGGTCCCAGCTTGTTGTACTCAGCTGCTGAAGACAAAAAAAATCAATTAAATATACTGAATGTTTCAAATGCAGTTGTTTACAGTTGTTTACATGTAATGTAATTTTGTTCATGCACGACTGATACACTGCCATGGTTAATTTGGGTCTGTGATGCGTGATTTTTCCAAAAGGTCTATGCAAATGTTCTTAGAGCCCTACCACAAGCAGACATCTTTAATGGCAACACATTTACAGCCCTAAGATAAGAATACAGCTCTCAATTTCAGCACATCAATTTCTCTCTATTAAGCAGTAAGATGGGAAAATCTGATTCCCTGGCAATTTTGGCAGATTTTGCACATTAATATAATTTAAATAATTTCCTTCCCTACAGTAGCATGGAACTGAGAGAGTATAAAAAGAAAACGAGTGAGTAGAAAAGGAAAACGCATTTTTTTTAAATGACAGCCAGAAAGACACTTACAGGGCAGGTATCTATGCCTGTCTATCTGTTTATGAATCAGGATTTCACAATAAAATTGGACGCCGTTGCTAGTCTGCGATCAGCTATCATTTTAAACACAGTGTCCAGTGCTGTCAATTTGGAAGGCTGCTATTTCCCCCCCCCCAGACCAGATCCAGGAGATGTCAAGGTACATGGCAGTAAGTGACGGTAACCTCTTTTCTTCTGGGCTCTTTGCCCGGGGAGCTTGAAGAGATAATAACAGGCGTGAGTGAGAGGTGTCCTAGGGAAGAGGGGCCTTTTAATGATAGCTGGTGCTAGTAGTGGTGGTGGGGGTGTCCTGTAGAACCCTTGCTCCAGGTTCATTGAGATTCCGTTAGGGCAGCAGAAGTTGGCAAGTTCTTGCCCCCTCCCCGCACTGGTTTGGCTGACACTTGTGCTGGATTGTGATTTTATTTTTTTTTTTCTCTTTTCTGACATTTTGCTCAGATGTGCGAGCCAGATAGTGTCGGAATCTCTCTCAGGACTTGAAGGGTATCGACGACTTCCGATTTGAGCCGGTCCCCTTCTAATCGTCAAACGTGGTGGTGAAATGGCCCCACCGTCCTGAAAATGTCCCGGCTGGCCATTCCGTGACTGCAGTCGTTTACTTTCCCCCTCTAGCCAATGTGGAAGCTGCAGCAATGGTTGCCATAAAAGTTTTTTTTTCTTTCTTAATCTGGATAAACGGGCTGTGGGTGGTGTTCTCCAGCACACCCTCCAGGTGAGGGCACCCCATTCAGGACATCGCAGTGTGGTAGGCGAGACGCTGAAAAATGAGGCCCCATCTTTGTAATTCAGTCGTGAGCTGATAGCATCACGCTGCAGCGAATTATCAGGCAGGTATTACCACCCGCAGACTGTAATCGTTAATGAAGCCAGTATTGAGTTTATAAGGCGCTAAATGATGCAGCCCACTCGAGATAAACACATCCTAAATAAACGATTTGAGTGGTAATTGCACTCTGCCAAGCTCTGTTAATAGAGTCAACTCCTCTGATGAAAGGGTTAACTTCTTTCCGAAGGATCCTCTCACTGGCTCATTGCACTCTCATTTCTACTGAGATCTCGGCATTCCCTTGGTTATCTGTGCACTTAAAAAGAAAACCTAATTAGACAAAAAAAGGCTTCTTTTTTCCTAATTAGGTCCTTAACATAATTAGCAGGTAATGTTAATAACCCTCTTTTAAAATCTATTAAAAAGCTGTTTGGAAGTAAGTGGTTGAGGGAGGATGTCCTGTGGGTGGTAGGGCCCCTCGGAGGGCCGGAGTATCAGAGAGAGGGGCATGCTGGGACAGTGGCTCATCAGGACTGGAGTGCCTCTGCATTACCATCCTTTCCCCACAGGAGAGCCTGATGACATGCACCACGTATTAATATGACTGGTGTCGACGGCAGCAGCAGCTTTCTCTATGTCTGGTTGTTAAAAACCCATCTCTTTCCGCTGCCCGTGGCCCATGTGCCTTCAGAGACGCGGACTGGAAAACTATGGGTGTTTTGGGAGGGCTGTGCAGGCGGCGGGGTGGGGTGGGGGCATAGCCACCATTTGGGTCCAGCAGTGTTTGCTGTCAGTGTTGTTTGTGTTGGGGTGGGGCTAAAATCCACCAGGGGGCATTGTGCGTTCAGTAATGTTCTCAGAAAATTACCATAGAGGGTTCTGGGACTAGCATTATTAACACAGTTTGAGTGATATATTCATACCAGTTCGGAGGTGCTCCGGGTTCTAGTGCACAGTCTGTGAGCTTTGCTGAGGAGGATGAGGGTGAGGAAGAAACCGCCGCCGACCAGAAGAGCCCAATACTCGTCTTTAATTAAGTATCTGAAACATCAATTTAAATGTAAATATCTGTGGTGCTTCTCCACTCATGCGTGAACTGGAGGGCTGCCCCGCTGCATCTCTCTTTTCCAAGTCCCTGCTCACTTACGCTGACATCTGCTCACAACTGCTGGGCCCCAGGCTGTCCCATCGCAGACACACAGCCATGCGCACACACACGCACACGCGCACGCGCACGCGCACGCACACCATCATACACAATGCACTGCCTACATTACCTTTGGTTGTTCCCCTCCTGACGGCCTGAAATCAGTTATTGTGCAGCTCTTATTCAGCAATATTTTGTGTTTATGAATTCTAGACGCAGACGTTTCCTGTGCAGCAAAAATAATGGTTACAGTGTTCTCAGAAATGCATATGTATGTACAACTGTTTGTTTTCTTTTTTGGTTATATGTATGGATCTATTTATTTATGCATCTTGTTTATGTGTATCAAGGTACAAGCCTAAAACTAGCTACAGTCAAACCTCATCGCCGTTTATTTCTGGTTTTTAACCCGCCAGATCAATTGGTTCATATTTGCTGCACGGTGTCTGTGCAGTGTATGCGTGTCTGTGTAACGTTTAACCACAGAGCCTCTTTTCTGCTTGAGCCCACACTGCTTTATGATTAGGATGTGACCACCGTGGACTCATCACTCTGCTCACGGGGCTTTCGCTCACTGGGGACTGTGATTCCTGCTCACTACATCCTCGCCGTCTCCTCAGCTCAGATGGCCGCCACTTTCGCTTGGCAAACACGGCGACACGCCGGCTGAATTTCCGCGCCCGCTTTGTGAATTACAGACTCGAGCGCTGGCGCAGAGTAACCCGCTCTGTCCGCTAAACGGGTTTGTTTGGCAGGCTCTCCACGGCTCGCACTATCCTGCGTGCCAGACCTCCTTACCTCCATCGCCGTGACGTCTTGGCTCGGGCCGGCGTGAGGCCGTGAGGCGGAACGGCGCGGGTAGCCTTGGCGGCAGTCCCCTGCCGCGAGTGCCGCTCGGTACTGTTCCACAAGCTCGAGTGCGAACCCGTGTAAGTGCCCTGCAGTTTTTTTTTTTTTTTTTTGTTTTTTTTTTTAACACCACCGTCATCCCATGCTCTCGTGCCCCACCCCTGAGCTGGTGTGGAGATGTCCACTTGCTTTGCCAGGGCGTGGGGGCGTGGGGGAGTAAGGCGATCGAGCAGGCCAGGCACGCCTCGCTGGAGCGTGATGGCGGGTCTCCACCTTCCCTGGCTGTTAGGCGATCAGGACACATCTCATAAAGGCACATCAGGAGGCGGGATGATTTAATGGGGGACGATGTGGGGAGCAGATCTCAGTTACAGCCCCCCGAGGAGCCCCAGCCTCTTATCCATATTACCCCACCCTAATGACCGGAGAGTGGCTTGGTAGGTACCACACACTGTTCCGCTATATAGCTCCCTTTACCCACAGTACAGCAAATTAAATGGCTAATATTCAGTCATTTGTATGAAAGGGGGTTAAAAAAAAAAAGAAAAGAAAATGCTGAGCCTCACAACCTCCTTCTGGGTTCATCATTTTTTCTGCTCTTTTTTTTTTAGATTGGGCTAATCTAGATCATTATATTAAATGGTGACAGTCTTGTAATGCCTTAAGAAAATCTTAGCGAAGCACTTAAAGCTGCGTGGCCCAGTGCAGGACTGGATTGCCCTGTACTCTCTCGCTGCCCTTTTAGCCCAAACCAGAGTAACTGGAGTGACGTTTGCATCCCGTTTGACTGTATAAGACATGCGCAGCCACTGTTGGGACTCTACTTTTGTAATTGATTGCTCTGCAGCCCTTGTGACTGACACACTGTCATGACAAAGCAGACGCAAATGAGGTGACACTGCAGTGTCACCGTTATAGCTGGCCCATCACCTGACAGGCACTAACCCATCCCAACTGCAGGCTTTGGCGGGGGCTCCTACCTGCCAAAAAAAAAACAAAAAAAAAAAAAAAAACAGGCTCCATAATCTCTGGTAATGCCTCCCATGGCCATCTAATTGAGGATAGGCAAGGCCTGCGGAACCATGATCCATGAGTCAATTTGCAGCTCCGTCCTGACGTTGTGATTTGTGAGAAGGCCTGTATTCCAACTCTGAGCGGGGAGAAATTGCTACCCCCCCCCCTCCATTCCCACACCCACCACATCCCCTGGGAATGGGGGGGAAGCCGGGATCACCCGTGTGCCAGGCCTGCGCCAGTGCCCATTGGCAACGGAGGCGTCTCGTTGAGGGACTGGCCCCCCACCAACTCCCCTCTGCGGTGAGGAATTCCCCCCGCGCTCACAGCAGCAGACTGAACCCAGTGTATCCTGGCATGGGCCCCTGTGCCCATTCTCAGTCAACAGGATTAGGCTTGCCTATTGCTGCCTCTCTGGGATCACCTATACTATGCATTGTGTGTGCACAATGCTGGCTCGCCAATTTGGCTACGACTCTGCCCCCCCCCCCCCCCCCCCCCCCCCCTTTCTCCTTAAATTTTTTTTTTTCTTGGGTGTTCCTGTGTGGGGGGGGGGGGGAGTAGGGGAGGAGTGGGAGGAAAAAAAAAAAACAGGCTTGGCCTCTGAATAGTGGGCCAAGTTCATTAGCGGTGATGTTTACAGCACATTCTGCCTCGTGTTAGTTAAACACACATACATAGACAGATATTTGCCTTTGGGCTTGTTTTCTGTGGCAAATACAACACCAGGGTGGCTGGTGCCATGCCTCTAGAGTGTTAAATAAAAAAAAAAAATAGACAATAAAAGTTGTGTGTTCTAGCGGCTAAAGTATTTACGTTAAATATTCAGTTTGAATGGTTCATCCAATAAGCCCAACGGATATGCTGTGCTGAATTTGCCGCTTAAATCACTTCTTCTCCCATTGGTTGAAGTTCCAGGTGGGTTACTGCCAGACTGTGTCTGGCTGCTTTGACTGAAGACTCCGTATAACGTGAACCTTTAACCCTGCCTGCTCTCTGTCGCTAAGCAGTGTAGCTTCTTGCCGTGAGACAAGTTGTGTTTGGCGTTTAACATGTCAGAAAATTCGGCGATCCCCTTTTTCCCTGTGTTTTCGGCTCCACCGTGATGCAGTTTGAGGCTGGCCGCTGCTCTGCGACTCTCCACACAAGCACAGACCATGAAAGACCTATTGAACCTAATTTCGCTTTATTTAACTTGCTGGGATTTGTTTTGTCTTTGCATACAAGGAAATATTAATGAGTCCAGTTCACAGGGCAGTAGTCTTACAGACCTAGAACCCTAGAGATGGTCCCCTTGCATGGTGAAATCATTGTCATGCAGTGAGATTCTTGTCTTGGCGGCGTGTCTGTGATGCTCAGCTTATTATTTGGGTTTTAGGTTGTGCCTGGTGCCATTTATGTCACATTTAAAATGCTAACAGTAAAGGGGGGAAAGTGTCATTTACAGAATCGGGGCGTTTGCTCCAGAAAATTAATTCGGCTTACCCCTCTCTCCTCATTCCTGTCTTCAGGCCAGTATTATGCTACTCCTTTGACAAGAGTAATATTTAATGAATAGGGCTATTAATATCACCAAGGTCTCCAGGGGTGTTTCTTGGTAACTGATAGGCCCAGACAAGATTATGTGAGTGAGTGTATATTGTATGTAATTCAGTTTTTGTGCACATGCTCAGTATACATGTGTGTGTCTTTAATGTGTGTTTTAATACTGTCTGTTTGCTTACATGCATGTGCTGATCCCAGACTTACACTTGCCTTTCTGTTCGGGCTTGTTGTATTCTGCGCGTGATCACGTCTGCGCCTGAGACAGTGCGCATGTGTGTGTGTTTTTGTCTTTTGTCTGTGTGACGACAATAATGATCACGTGGTGCGAGTTAATGTTCCGTGAAAATAGAAGGCAGGAGTTTAATTATGGACCATAGGGAAAAGGGAGCCGTGAACTTGGTAGTTATTTTAATATTCCTAATAAAGAATTTTTCATTTCCAAAACAAATGGCATATTTACTGCAAATGAAGAAAGTCTAGCTGTACTGGTAGCTCTTTGGTTAAAATTCTCCCCATGGTATCACATTTAAAAGCCTTTAAATTATTGTCAGTGCTCCTGGGTTGTATTTCAAATGTAGAAAAATGAAAATAAAATAATGATAAAACGTTATGGTTTTGAAAAGCGGATGTGTTTGTCATCGTTTTTGTGCATTTATTTTTATTTAATTTTATGGCATACTCCTGATAAATTATGAAGGAATTACCGCACAAAAATTATAACCCATCTAAGGAAAGCACAGCACATGTATTAATTCTGTAGGGAATCACCTAATGGCTCAACAAGCTTCGCTTAATCTGCATGCTGTTTATGTTATTGCGTGAGTAGTGGACATTTCGGTACCTTTATGGCAGACACTAAGAGAGACGGTGGCCTGCCTCCTCGCCCCCTCTGACATCCCTGCAGAGTGGTGGCAGTTTGTCGCTGACCCCCGAGTGTCCTTCGCACCAAGCGAAGACCCCGTTATAAGTACGGCGGGGCAGACGGGCAGAGGCTCAAACCACCAAATAATAAAAGCCTGGAGAGGGATCCGGTGAATTACGAGGAAATATGGCCTTCCTTTACAGCGAGGGCCGTGAATGAAGCCGTAAAATTATGAGCAGTTTTTATGATGGCCCATTGAAGGGGGATGCTTGTATATTGATGGTTCGCAGCCTGTATCCCTCTCTCCCCCGCACGGGGGAAGAGCTGGCGAGGGGCCCCTGTGTAACTATTTTTCATGCATTTAATATATTAATTATCCGGTAAATGTTCCCCAGGCAGTGCTTGGGATGCCGGCGAGTGACAGCTTTCCGATGAAGCTCCCCAGTAGCCCATCAGGCTGCAGTGTATTACGTGGGAAAGGTCAGCCCGGGGTTAATGTAACTTTTTATTTGCTGATTTTTCATAGACGGGGAGGGAGGAAAGAGAGCAAGGCTAGTTTAGAGAAAGAAAGGAGGGGTAAAAAACTGCGCAAGGAAAGCTGCGAGGCCAGTACACAGACAGATAAGGCTCCAGGGCTGGGTATCTTTCTCCTTATATTCTGAACCTGGGTTGGCTCAGTCTCCTGGGCAGACACCTCTATTGCCTGCCTGTCCCGGAGGATTGACCTGACTGACATTGTCCAACAGAAGAGGGGAAAGCATTTGTAAGGTGTTTCAATTAAAAGTACCTTCCGTTTGGCTGGCATGGCCTTTTTTGTAATGTTGTCATTTGCTGATGAAGTTCACAAAATATATTATTAATTTAATATATGTTTGGAACATTAAAAAATGTTTATAGTGGTTATTTAAATATGTATCATTCACACACTGGCTAGACATGGCCAGTAATATTAGTGGATGTTTATGTGAATGGTTTGTTAGACTTTTTCATGGAGGAAATTTTGCTTTTCAGTCCTCATTTTCTACCTTGACAATTGAAATGTTCTGAAGTGCTGTTGAAAGACAATTGAGTGGAGAGGGTTTGAAGTGATCAATTGTCTCTGGTTCTCATTTTCAACACATTCCACTGTCTGATTGAGTTAATTACGCTGCCCTCCACTCTGCTGATTGGATGTAAACATTAATATGCCAGAAAATGACTCTGTCAATGCTTACTGCCGTGTTCCAAGGCTAACCAAATTGATCAGCTATTGAAAAATCTTTGCTAAGATTTCGTTTCACTGTCAGAATACTTTCTGTCAGAAGTCTTATTGTTTAGCAATTCCAGAAATCTGGAAAGTGGTTCCAGAATTTAGTCAATTCCTCTGCCTGAAAATTTCTTTCAAATCTGCTTTTTTTAAAAAATATATATATATTCTCAGGGTTGACTTGAGTCGAGTGGATGGTAAATAGTTGATAAATTATTTGTGCTATGAACAGCTACTTGGTGATAGGCCAGTGCATGCCTTCATCAGTGATGCCGAGAGAATCCACAGCAAGCGCCTTCTGGACAAAGGTCCTGTTCTGTTTACAAAGGTACTTTCTGTTACTGACAGAAGTAGCAGTTCAGCTCAGAACTTTACCAAGTAGTGGCCAAATATGTCAGCCATTTTAAATTTAATCTACCCAGCTCTGTAATTCAGATGAGCAAAAAAAAACAACACAAACTAGTTAATTGGTTAATCTGGGATAAAAAAATATGTTCATATTTTCTTGTTTTTGTTGGGTTAGTATTTTGCATGAGGCTTTACTTGCTGCCTACAGTCTATGTTAATACAGTCTATGTTAATGTGTTTCCGGTGTTCTGTCTGCTTGAGCAGTCTCAGGGGCTTGGCAGCCTGCGAAAAAGCCTCATGCTTTTTAAAACCGCATTTTCTGTGCTTGATCCTGCAATGCCACTGCTAAGATACCCAAAGTAAGCATCAACGATAATATAAATATGAAAGGGAGATCCATTTCTGTACAGTTTCATATGGAAACTGATCTGTTTCAGACACGCAAGGCCGCACTCAGGCACGCTAGGGGACAAACATGTTGTTCCTGGTGCATCCAGTAGGTGGCGCTGTAAAGGTAGGACTGGCACTGCCCTATAGCGTGTTTGCCTGACCCATCATCAGGGTGCATTGGTGGCTTTGAGTCACTCTCCTCACTGCCGATTTCCTTTTTTTTTGTTCTGTACAGACACTGTAATTACACTCAGTACAGGGGTGTTATGGGGACATTTTTCTGAACAGTTAAAGCCTAATGAACTGTCTCTAGTGTATGATGTGAAAAAGCTGCCCTACGCGTAACACTCCCAACACCTCAACAAATTCTGACTACTTGTCATTTTTTTTTTTTTACCCAATTTTCACCACGCCCTGTGGCATTTGGATCATTAACATCATATCAATCAAAGGCTATTCCTGTTTTATTGTTGTATTACTATATTTCTATATTTTAATGACGAGAGTGATATGGACACCTTCCTCCTGATGAGGAAACGGATGGTTCTCTGAATGGATAAAGCTACTCACTTATTGATCTTTGCAATCAGTTAAATTCAGCAATTGCGCTTGGCTTTTGAATATGGCGACGGGGAGTCACTCATTCTTAGTGCTGAAACCTTGCTGGCATATGTGTAATACTCGTCCATATTTACTTTGAGTTGGAAGTCTGGCATTTATTTGTGTATGTGTTTGTGTATGTGTGTTGTTGTGTGCGTGTGTGTTTGTGTATGTGTGTTGTGTGCTTGTGCGTTTGTTTGCTCAGGAATGTGCGTAGGGCTTTTCTCCACTCAGTCCTGCCAATGCCCCCGCCCCCCCCCCCCCCCCCCCCCCCCACCCCCACCCCCCCCCCCCCC
>JABJVO010000069.1:74571-101806 GCA_026770805.1 Boulengeromyrus knoepffleri | reverse complement strand
TCATGGTCAACACCGGCCAATGGGCCTCATCATGGTCAATGCCAGCCAATGGACCTCATCATAGTCAATGCCAGCCAGTAGGCCTCATCCCAGTCTACACCAGCCAATGGGCCTCATCATAGTCAATGCCAACCAATGGGCCTCATCATAGTCAACGCCAGCCAATGGACCTCATCATGGTCAACACCGGCCAATGGGCCTCATCATGGTCAATGCCAGCCAATGGTCCTCATCATAGTCAATGCCAGGCAATGGGCCTCATCATAGTCAATGCCAGCCAGTAGGCCTCATCCTAGTCTACACCAGCCAATGGACGCCATCATAGTCAACGCCAGCCAATATGCTTCATCAAAGTCAATGCCAACCAATGGGCCTCATCATAGTCAACTCATGGCATCCTTCCGAGGTCAGGCTTTGTGGCCTGACACTGCTAAGTCGCCGGAATGACGCCTCAGTGATGTCACATAGTTTTGTGTCTCTGTTAAAAAGCCACAGAGGCAAAGGCTAAGCTAACGAGAGAATTGCTGTTCCTCTTATTGAGTGTTACTGTTTATCTGGTGCTGTTTAAGGCACTGCTTTAAAGTGTGAGGTGTGTCTCAAGCTAATCCCCCCTCACCCCTCGGCAGGGCACAATGCTTGTGCATGTGTGTGTGTGTGGTTGTGTTTGTGTGTGCGCTTGTGTGTCATTTTTGTGAAAACGGTGCACTTGGAAAAGCAGGTTGTGGAAATGGCATCTGATGTGACCTCCATTTTAGAGAATGGAGCTGTGATAATCGAAACCCTGGGGGCTGGTGAGTGCAGGCTGCCCCCTGGTCCATGCGGGGACCCCTGGCCAGGCATTAGAGGGGATGAATGACAACAGCGGCAGCATGCGTGTGTGCTTAATACACAATCTCTAAGCCGCCTCCTCTCAACAGGGACACCGCCTTCTCTCTCTCTCTCCCTCTCTCTCCCTCTCTCTCTAAAAATCACTGCCTGTAACATATATGTGCATATGTGGAAATGCTTCATTTGTGTGTCTGTCAGTGCATTTCTTGGTTAGTAATGCTGTGTTTATTTCTGTCATTTCGTGCATGGATATGGCTCCTTCTTCCCTCTGATACAATAGTCATTCATCATCACGTCAGCTTTTCCAGGGTCTCCGCATCGCAGGGTCACCGACCTCCTGTTTTATTTGTTGACTTTTTATTCTCCCAGTTTGCGCAGTCAGGGAGCCCGACCAGCCGCCCGCATCTTGGCACCGGGAGCAGATTAAACGCGGTAATTAGGTAGGTTTTTATTTTGCGGCGAAAGCCCTTGTCACACCGGTGCCTTTCAGCGTGGATGAATAGGTGGCGTAGCCTCGCGGGCCGCCGCCTTTCATACCCGGGCACACGCGACGAGTCCCTCAGCCGGGCCAGCTGCCTCTTCACACAGCCTCCCAATTAGCCATATTCACCCAGAGTGCCCTGCTGAAAGGGAGGGGGCGGAGCTCTGACCCGCAGGCCGCCCGCCGTACCCGCTAAAGCGCTGCCATCGCTGCCGCCAACCTGCGCCGTCCCACCGATTAATCAAGAGGGACAAAATGCAGGGCGGAGGGAGGGAGGGCGCCTTCGGGGTGCAGGTTTCAAGATCCGTTCCGCGCAAATTCAATTTTAACGCGCAGAGTTCGCCGTGCGTGATCTAATCTGGGTCGGTGAGTCTAAGGCGTGATGTGAGGGAGGGGCCCGGCTACCTGGGTCCCCCGAAGCAGTAGGTGGGTGACATCATTGGTGGGTACGTGTTGGTGAAGATGTGCAAGCTGTAATGTAAGTATGTTTCTTGTGTCCCTGTGCCCCCCTAATGAACATGAACAGGAGCGGTACGACTGTATTCAAGATGATGCTGAGATGCGTCATTTGTTGCTGCAACACACCACTTGTTGATGTAAACGGTGTGTCCCCACCATGGGCACAACATTAGTCCCACACTCCTCCACATCTCTGCTAGCGCCATCTGGCTTAGTGGGCCCCCCCCCCCCACCCACCCATCTTTTTTTTTTGTGCAGCCGGGGATTCGGCGACGGGGAGGGTCAGAAGCCCCCCCCCCCCCCCCCCAATTCCCTTCGCCCCAGGTCGCTGTGCTTTAATGAACAGCTGTAGGCTCGTCATTAAGAACCAGAGCAGCCTCACCACCATGGGCAGAAAGGGGCTGGTAATGGATGCTGTGACCAGTAATTAGGGTACAGTCCTGTGGTAAAATGTCGGGACTTCGTGAAGCCGATTCGCGAAATAATTAGTCTCCAGCAGTTTATTGATGACACTCTGGCAGTTTCCGATGTGTTCCTTCAGCCCCTTAGCCCACATTACCAACGCTCTGGGTCTCCCCAAACAGTCATCCTGTCTAATTAATTGAAATTAGGGCAGATCAAATGCATTTCAAGTTTCTCATATTAAAAATGACCTGAGGGAATGAATTTCCAATTTAGAACTTGGGATTTCTGTCTTGTTAAATGGTGTTAAACGATGATCTTAATATGCACACAGTGATAATGCAATGAAATAATGACTGAAAATCAGTAATGGATCTCAGAGTATTATTCTTGTTGCTGTGTCTCGGTGCTGTGCGAGTTCGTTTCCCCAGATGACGAGGGAGCCCAACCGGTTAACCCGGAACCTCCTCCTCGCTCCCCCGTAAGTCCCCTTTAAAGGAAGGAGGAGCCGCGTGTGATGTTGTTTGCCCTCGTGACGAGCCTGTCCTTCGTTTAATATCCTGGCTCTTCATTAAGGCAGCTGCTGCGGTGTCTGTGATCAACTCGTTTGAAATGCTGAGCTTTGGCCGGCGAGCAGCTACCTGCTTCCCAGACTCACTCCGCCGCTGTGTGACTGTCACTCCATTTGCCCCGAGGCGGCCAATCGGCTTGCCGTTCCCCGCTGTGAGGGCGTGGCCCTCCCCGCGTTAATTATTTAAGGGTTAGCCGGCGCGCCCACTTACCGTGTGTGACTCCTCTGTGTTTAATGTGTGAGGTGAGTGCACACAGGAATGCCTACGTGTGTCTCTGTGAGTGAATGTGTGTGTGTGTGTGTGTGTGACAGAGAGTTAATAGGCATGGGGGGGGCTGAATTATACATAGTAGCACCATCTTAGACCGGAGGCTCAATCCCAGACCGTAGTGATAAACCACTGGTTATGAGCTGTCAGAGCTGCCCGGCTCTCTCTCCCTCAAGCTGCCAGACCGATCGCGCTGCACACCTCTGTCGCATCACACGAGGGGACCCTTCCATTTTTTCCCCCCTTTTGGCACAAGGACCTGTCTCATTCAGCCATTCATTCAAAGAAAATTAATTAAACAAACTGAACTGTGGTAGGTTTGGGGGCCAGGGCAAGGAGCAGCATAAAGGCCGAACGCTGTAGTAGCTGATGTCGGTGCTTAATCTGCATTGCTCCATTAAAATAGCCAGTTATATAAATGGCATTCCTCGGATATAAGCGTCAGCTCTCAGCTGCCGTTTCACTGTTTGTTTGCCACCAAGATTCTGTTAATGTTCGGTTTCATTCCGCTCGTCTGCTCCCTGTTTACTGACCGGGTCTGTGAGGGCAGCAGACCCGACACACTCGGCTCCACTTTCTCTATCAGTCCCTTTTCGTCTGGCTCGGTGCGTGTATAAGCACGGCCGAGAGCGGGTCTTTCTATCCCGAGCAGCTTTTTGTCTTTATGTTTCCCTCCCAGTGTCCCTTTAGGTCATCGGTGGCTTTGCGGAACTGCTTGACAGATGGGCGTGGAATGGAGCGCAGGGACGCATCCAAGGAGTCAGTCTCGCTCTCCTGTGTGTCCCTATTAAGGGGACTTATTGGCGTTTTGCTCAACACCGCCGCACGGCCCCCCTTAGGTGTCCGGCTGGACGAGGCCTGGCAGATTGATTAACAAAGAGGGCAGCTTCACGCTTGTCGCCACGCAGCCGGCACAGGGGACACTGGCCCCAAGCCCCAGGGGCCCCCGGGGAGCACCAGCATTTGAGGGGAGTTGTGGACCCCGAACCCTCCCCCTGGCCCCTACAGCGGCCCCCACCCCAGGAGTGGGATTAACCCCACAGCGCCACAATAGACACACATGTCTCCGTGGCAGTGGCCGGTCCATTCAGAGCGGCGTTACTTACACCCTAATAAGGATTAGGCTTAATGAACTGGAAGGAGTTAACAATAATGAAGAAGTCCTTAAGCAGGCACTAATTCCATTTTGTGTCGTGTCGCCTTTCTTTTCCTTTTTTCTTTTGCTTCTATTTGAACACAAGGTGTAATCCTCTTGAATATCAAAGGTGGTTAGAGAGTATGAATTTAGACTTCCCACTCCTGGTCCTGGGCAGATTAACTCCCCAAATGAATGTTTCTGAAGATGACGACTCCTGCACCCACCATCTGCTCTTCCTTTCTGCTGCCACCGCCTCAACACTTTCTTTTTCTCAGTCCCACTCTCCTCTTTTATAATCCTTTTCGTATCTTTAAACCTAGATTTATTCCCAGGAATAAATCTGCGCTTTATACGAATCTGCACTTTGCCTTGCCGCTGCCACTTTTGTTTACGCTTCATATTTTATTTGGGATTCTGTAGAAGTAATAAGTGTTCCTGCGATTAAACTCCTTTGTTTAGGCTACAAAACACTTGTGTTTATTACTCTCTGGGTATACTGACCTATGTTTAGTGTGTCCAGCTATTGTTTTTTCCTGGGTTTCTTTCTGATGGTGAATCATCTTAAGTATACGCCTTTTTATTCTGCCTTCAGCCGCTGCACAACTAAATGACAAGCTACATAAAATACTTTTAAATTTATATTTAAATACAGTCGGAGATTGTGTTGCGTACTATTAAACTATGGCTTACTATTATGTCAAGCTTAATTTTCATAGGAATTATATATTTTTAATAAAAATAGACTAGTAATATGACTGGATAAAATGGAAAAAAAAACTTCTGTAACTAGGAACAAGTACACTATGATTTAATATTGTTACTGTAACAGATGCATCATCGCAAAGCTTAGATATCTTTAGTGCAATGAGGCATTCTTTATTTCTTGCTACACAGCAACCATTTCTCCTGGAGGTACTTACGGGCAGTTCCGGGTGTCACCAGACCAAAGTATGCTGTCTATAATTTGTATGTGTCTGTCTAGACTCTGTATACGTCAGTTTATACACTATTTGCCTGAAGATTGCCCTGCAGAAATCATGAATAGCGGGTTAGTTTTGACAAAGGAAGAACCCAGTCGATCTGAGGTTGTTTGTTCCAGTCCCAGTAATCCCAGCAATCTCTGGGTTGTGATTGGCAATGAAGACATAGCTGTCGGACATGATTTGGACTGTGGCAACACTGGGAGAGTTTGCCTTTGCGGAGAACTGGGTCTTACCTACAGACAGTTAATTTCATGTCAAATTTAAGTTCAAACCCAACAAGATGACTCTCTTTGGGCAGACTGTTTTGTTTTGGTTTTTATTTTGACAGGGAATTATACCTTTTAGGTTCAAATACGACATTAGTGAATAATTTGAATTGCATAGTTTAAATTATTATTTAACACAACAAATTATGATTCAGTATCAAACTGGGAGTAAAGCCTTTGGGTTAGCCAGCTAATTCTTTAAACCATGTTGCATTTAAATATGTTTAGTTTTAATACTCACTTCGGATGATGTAATTTTAATTGCTGAAAGCCATTTCCACTGACAAGTTTGTCATGCATTTTCAGAGAACAAAAATGCAACCTAAAATTTATTTTACTGTAAAAGTCAAAACATGTAACAATATATAGATCTCGCATTTATTCTGTAATGTTTTTTCACTTGTTTTGCCTGTCTTTATGAGAACAAATATGTAGGTTAGTCATATAGCTAATTAAGCTTGAGATGCTGCAGTAAGCTTTCACTTGTTTTAAAGGTTTAATGTTTCCTCATAAAAATGTAAAACTTAAATGCTGTACGTGTTTTCGAATGGGATTTTTTAATTTTTATGTGGTGTAAGAGAAAGTTGTTGTTGTTCATTGGGTCACACCGTGATTGTGATTAAACTTTTTTTCAGCTCTGTTTTTTTAAGATTCGTGTAGTTCTCTAGACAGATTGACTTGTGAGTTGTTTTTACTGTGCACCTGGGGGGTTTTATTGATGAAGAAATCAGCCGAAGGGTTGAGGGCTAACTTGGTGGAGGTGCCCCAGTGTGTGTGACTCACCATTGACTGCAGGGGGGCAGCCAGCTAGATCGTTACCTCTGCTTCCCTCTCCTCTGACCCCCGCCCCTTCACTGGGAAAGTGACATCTGCCTGCAAACAGACTTCAAAGTGTCACCCGGCAGGCCATGGTGGAGCAACGATTTGTGACGTGTTGGGAGTCATCACCCTGGCTTGGGCACCGTGTGCCCCCCCCCCCCCCTTTTCAAATTGAGCAGGCCCGCATCCCTGAGCCATTTTATACAGGGTCCTTTTATGGCTGGTGACCCTGCATAAGTGTCTGCTATTCAGAAGCTGTTATGCGTAAACTGGTGTTGACACTTAGGAAACAAGGCTGCCCTAAGTTCACTGGCGGTCCTACCCCTTTGCCCGGGTAATGAAGCTCATTCTCCATCCTTTTTCTGATACCTAATGTGTTTATATACCACATTATGTAGAAGACACAAGAAGGGAATGTTTTGCTCATCACTCATGCTTTGGGTGTTAAGGTAGAATTATGGTATGAAGAGTCAGGGGCTCCAAAATTAGTACATAAAAGGTATGGCAGATGTTTGCTAGAACTTGGATGGCTTCAATTCCCTCACAGCAAGTCAAAATCTTTTATGCGTGGAAATGAGAAACACTCATTGAAGGTCGATTGAACACGTTTGTTCTCGCGATTGATTTATCAAAAGCCATCCTTTCCGGCTCTGATCAGAATGGACATGCAGGGAGAGCCACCCAAATGGAGAGATGCTCAGTGTAATTTGCTGCAGCCTCAATTGTTGGGAAAACGTAGTGGGCATGACTGGCTACAGTGCTGTGTGGGTGGTAGGGAGAGGCTCTTTTCCAGGGGGGGCGTTAGTCTCTGTGGAACCTGCGAGCATCCAAACTGAAGATGGCTCTTGGGATGGAAGCCCATGACCGTGAAGACCAGCCATGGTCTACAGATTAACTCACAGCTCTGCTCAGCAGATTCCAGTGTTGAAATAGCAGCAGGCAGAACTTCTGGAAAACCACTACTGGTGCTACCAGTATGAGGGTCATGCAGTCAGGAGTGTAAGCTGAGCTGCAGGAGTCACTAGGCAACATCTCAATCCTATACAAAAGAGGAAGTGGTTGATTTGCTGTCAGCGTGGATATTGAATAGGCATGAGAAGCACTGATTAATTAGGGCTGCTGAGCTGTTCCTTGTGCGCTGCTCTTTCGTCCGGTTCTCACTTCAGATTAACCAATAATTACTTGTTCGGTCAGTGATTATCTTTGATTTCTACCAACACCCACGCTGATGTAGAAATTAATCATTTGGAGAGACCTGGTTTGTCCACTGGACCAGGGTATCTGATACGGAGATAGAAGTGTTACTGAAACCCGGATGCTGTGTTTTTCATGTCCTGCTCGCGTAGAGGCTTGTCAGGGAGGTTGCCTATCAGATTCTAAATGACTGAGTAACGATTTGGCAAATGGGGGAAACTTTTGGAGCTCCTATCGTTCTCTATTCCAAAGGCTTCCATCACGTCTGAGATCCCAAAGCCGTCGCCGTAATATCAGCAGTGGCGTGAGCGCTAATTTCTCTGACGTCTCTGAGAGGACGGCTCTGAATCAATTCCAGCTGTCAAAGTCTCGAACACAGGTGCTCTGAAAAGGCTCTCGGGCCGTGCAGTGGAGGGGGGGGGGGGCATTTACATTTATATGTATATGTAGATGCGCGCACCGTGTTCCCGGCGACATGTAAAGACGCTGACATGTTAATCACAGGGCTGGGGGTGCCTCCTGTCCGGCTGTGTGACAGGTAGACATCAGGCAGACAGCGCCTCACGGCAGGAACACGCACCCCTCAGATAACGGCTCCCAGCCATCACTCCCCTGACAACACTCACTATTATGCAAATGTGCGTCCACCAGTCACATCCGGGCTCCGCACCTCGGCCGTCCTGAAATCCGTTTTCTGCTGCAGGTGCCCATCTTCTGTTTTTTGTTTGCTCCCCCCCCCCTCGCCTGACTCTAGAGCTGAGGATGCACAATTAGATAAGGTCATCTGTCAGAATCTGCACCAGGCCAGCAGCATTGTGGTGCACTGCATCCCCCTCCACCTCATCTCTTTCTCCTGGTCTGGCTTTCATTGACCAATGCCTCCGGTCAGTTCCTGGGAAACGACGGCTTGTGACGACATGAATTGGCTGAAACACGTGTTTCACAAATGGCACAGAGAAAAATAAAGAGTCATGTGACCCAGTCTCAGTTGTGCCAGCACTTTGTGTGTATACACATATGTGTGTTCAGTATTTTCCTTTCCTGGCCTTGTGGTACCGACTCATTGTTATGAAGTTTTACGCTGAACTCTGAGGGCAGCTCTTTGAGAACAAGGCCCAGATTCACATTCTCAGCCACCACCCCCCCCACCCTCAAGCCCCCCCCCACGTCTGACCTTCTCGGCTCCTTTAGAGCTCCTGCTTGTTTGTTTGAGGAGGGCCAGGTGTCCCTCTCTCTGTTCCAGGCTATTTTTTCCCTGCCTGATTGGTGCTAAGGTCTGAGAAGGTCACAGTTCAGGTTGTGCAATCCAATCAGATAAAGGAGAGGGAAAAGGTGGACAAGGAATCTCACCCCTGACCCCTGCTGTGGACCACCCGAGGACTTCACGTCCAAGTAAATCTCATTCAAATAATATAGGTACCCTTTAACTTCTCAGCCAGATGTTGCCTCGGAAAGAGGATTTGGATGATTGTGAATGATGTTTAATGTTGTGTGCATGTATTTGATTGGCCAGGTGTGGTGTGACCAAGACCTGGGAGGAAGCATCAGCTAGCCTGTTAATGGTGCAGAGCCTCTGGGTGAAGGTGTATAAGGAAGTGAAAATGTACTATGAACTTTACGCAGAGACACACCACCAAGACAATGGTGATTAAATCCGTCCTCCAACCAGACAGGCTTTTTTTTTTCCTCATTTACATTATCAGATTTGCCCTTCTTCATCCTCCCTGGTCAGATTGAAGACCATTTAAGGCTCACTTATTAAACATAATCTAGTGAAGTTATTAAAACAAACCAGCTTTCCGAGATCTCTGCCACAATTCAATTACCTGTCTTGCTGGAGGGGAGAGCTGACAAGTCCTGTGCTTTTGCAAAGCCAGTGAGGAGCATCGTTACCGCGGCTTCAATTAACACAACGGGGACGGGGCAGTAATGAGCTTCGGGAGGATCTGACAAAATAAAGTCGAATCGGGTGACTGTTGCGAGCTCCCGGGGCGTGTTTTTGGCAGGACTTCCTCGTGTCGTTTCTCGTTCGCCGAGGTTGTGACGAGGTGAGAGTGGCCTTTGGGCAATAGAGCCTCGTAACGGGTGTCGCCACGGCGCCTGCATCATCATCGTCAGCTCCTCTTTCAGTGAAAGTTGTTGGTGTCTGTTGACTTTCCCGAGACATGTTGCTGCCGAGAAGCGCGTGTGATTGTGTGTCACACGCGTTACGTGCGTGAGGACGTTTGTGAAAAGGCACACCTGTTGGTCCCTTGCAAGAACTGGGGAATAACAAGTTGCACCCAGACACCTCCACTGTGAACAAACAAGCAGTCTGAAAGGGAAAAATGATTTTTCCACTTTGGCTTGCTTGTGCCCACTCAGGGTTTTTTCACGGGTCTTTGGGTTATCACTGATAATTGGATCTCCTCTCTGTCGTGATGTCTTGGCGTGTTTGTAGATAGTCCATTTTTAATTTCTCCTTTGTCTTTAATCTGCAGTAGCTGGCCTCAGTGCAGTAATCCTTCAGATAGGTGGCAGACGGATTGTGTTTCCGAGGAGTTGCATCCAAACGATGGCGGCTGTTTATAAGCTTGTGTAAATATGAGCGGATATTCAATCGGGGGTGCGGACGGGGAGGAGGCTGTTGTTTCACCGCTCTCGTGCTTCGGGGCCTCTCGATGGAGTGTGAAGGAGTTTGTGGAACTTTTGAGAGGTCACACGCAGGTCAGGAAAGGTGTTTGCCGAGGGTCAGGCGAGGTCCCGGTATTAGGGTTTCAGTAAAAACAGGCGATGGTGTGGGCAGCCCCCTGGAGCCTCCAGCTGAAGACCAATGACCATAGTAGCTGCCTTTACAGCCAAGATAAGAGCTTAATGAAATCCATCAGAACCAATGAATGCTTCGCCCTCATAAAAGGCAAGACGCCTCAGCGATCGGTCCCACAGCCAAGGCTCAGTGGCTCCTGGGAAAGGGTCAGGCCTCCCTTGGGAAAGCCACTGTGGGAGTTATGGGGCGGTGGGGGGGGGGGACCTTCCAGGGTCCTGAGGATGGGAGGATCTGCCAAGTGAAATTAGGTAATCATAAATTTTAATCAGGACTCCCTTTGTCCATAGTGGGAAAAAGCCACAAACTGCAGCAGGTGAGTGAGAACAGGGTGCTGGGGCATGCCGTGGGACTTCCTGGAGAGTTTAGCAGACGAGAGTCTCACTCAGATGCAGCCCCACTAGAGAGCTAACGTCTATCATTGTTTACTTTCCGGTTGTTATCTATCACTTCACCAGCGTTTGTCTGCATCTAGAACAATGACAAGCATAGTTTTTGCCTGGTGGAGTTTTTATTACCTGTAATGGGTTGGTGCCCTGTGCTGGGTTATTCCCTGCCTTGTGCCCAGACCTTGCTTAGGACAAGCGGGTGTAGAAGATGGATGGATGGATGGATGGATTTCTTATAACCAAATATAAATGTTTAGTTTTAATAGTTCTTTGCATTCTGTACCAAATGCATACATCACAAGTTTTGAAATTGGGTAGAGAAACTGCTATATATTATATATGCGGTGAGTGTATTTGTTCATCAAAATAGTAAAAAAAAAAATCTTTTTGTTAGTTGTATGTAATGGAGCTAGTTTCTTAATCTGCCAAGGAACCTGGTTGTTCACTCATTAGCAGAGGTTGTGATTTGTGTATGTGTGGTATGTGTGATACTTTACGGTGTTTATGTATCTCTTTTTCTTTCTTCTTTCTTTCAGCTAACAGCTTGAATGAGATTTTATTTCAGTGTTACAGGTTTTCATTTCATTTCAAGCAGTATCCCCTTTCTATTGAGGGTTAAAAGAGGATTATGGGCTGGGAACAATATTAATATCTCTTCTGGGGAGCCAGTCCACATAAGGATACACATTCCATCTGCTGCAATCACGATTCTCTTGAGTGCCAATTACATCGCGGGTCCCTTCCCTGATAGTCACCCAATAGGCCATAGACATCACATCACAAATTATACCACAGACCTACGCAGCTGGCTGTGATTGGCCGAAAGCTAGTTTGGTGTTTGGTCATTTCTGTCATGAGATCCTGGCTGACCCCTGCGCATCAGATGTTCGTCAGGCTGTCAGCGTGCAGGGGTTGGAATGGTGGGGCAGAGGGTTGGATTGTTCTGGCACTCAGGCAGACAACCTCACTCTTCTGAAACTCGGACACTTCTCTGTGTTATGGAAACACACCTAATTCAATTAATGGAGAATTAGACGCCTACGAGAGCTTTCACATGCTCCTCAAATGCCAGGAAATCAGATCCTTAATCTTGTCCAGTTTGCACGCCTTTTTGAGCCTGTGTCATCTCTTGAGATAAGTCATAGCGATCAGACATAGGCCAGGAGTCCATCTTGATCTGTGCCAAGGATAAAGACAGTCTGGCCAAAATGCATGCCATTGCTCCGTGCTGGATGCCAATTCCCTGTTGTAGTCTGAGAACAATAACATTGTTGTGATCCTACAGTTTCATGACCTTAAATGAAAAGCCAGTACTGAACAATCGGCATGCCTTTACAGAACGTTTTTCCATTAAAAACATGTTTTAATCACAGCCCCGAAGTAAGAATTAGATATGATGTTTAAAAAACAATTAGCTTTTTGTTTATGCAAATAAGCACACAATGATACCAGCGTCTAACGCATAAGATGAGGTTGCCAGTGGGAACTGATGGAGTAATTTTCTGCCTGTTAAAGCATAACTTATCAGAATCAAAGGAGGAACTTTGCAGGTGCTCAGAGAAGCAGGGAAGATGACTCTAAGGAAAGCCAAGGCTCTGTTGGCCCGCGGATGCTAGTCCATAGGACTTTGAACACGTTTCATCTCTTCATGCTGCAGTTCAGACCCTGTAACGCTGATAATTCTGCTGTTATTAGGAACTTTCCAAGGGTCACAGGGGTACATAGTCGATGGGATCAGTGTAAGCATTCATATATATTTCCTTAGCTGTGTTAGTGCAATCATAGTTAGGCAGATTATAATAATTATCATTCTGTTTGCTTCAGTGATGTGATTTGCGCAGCTTAGTTTAATGTCTTAACTACCACTAGGTCTTAACTACCACTTAGTACTGGTAGATGCTTAGAAGACAATTGCTGTGTTTTTGGACCTTTTACCTTATTCTGTTTGCTTAGTACCAGGTATTGAACATTTAGGCTAGACCCCCCCAGCCCCATGGCCTCTCACGTGTCCTCATAGCTGTAATTGTGAATCCCACAGTCATCCAGCACAGGGCCGGTAGGAGGCTTTGCCGTAGCCCAGGGAGTCTCCAGCAGCCACTGCCAATTTGATCTGCCCTGTTTGCTGGGATTGCATTACTGTTTGTTTTAATTAGCAATCTGTTTGCCAAAGGGCTTTTTCCGGAGACGGGGGTCCTTGTGCGGTCTTCTGTCATGCAGGGAGGACAGAGGAGAACTCTGTCTCTGGGGCTTTGAGGATCATCGTGAGGACACAAGCCCCTCAACTGCTATTTGTGCATTGTAGACATGGGGCAGCTGCCTGAAATTATACCCGGGATCATTCTAGGCTGATTCAAAGCAAAACATGGAGATGGTCCGCAGTTAGTTGCAATGCAGAGTTTTCCCAATGTCTTCCATCCCCTCCTCCTCCACTTTTATCTCCAGACTTTTTTTTATCTTCCTCTGTGGTGATTGTCTGGAGCACGGTAGGGCCTCAGCTATTCCTCAGACGTAGAAAGAGCCTCGGGATGGAATTGTACCCCCTACCGCCCTTGCTCTTTCTCTGCCTTGAGCCCCGCACTCATCCTGCGTTCCTTTTGTTAACTTCAGAAAGTTTGTTTACCTATCAGTCGCGCGCCTGATATCTCTTTCTCAAACAACTGTGAAGGGAAGCGGAGATGTGATCCACCTTGGCCTCTCTCTGAATCGTCCGCTTGAAGCACCGTTAGATGTAATATCTAATTCAATCACTTTTTTCCCCCCAGAAAGCTTTTAGCCACATTTTAGCACACAAAAGATGTTGCTTTTTCCTTTGTAGCTTGAGCTTCTATTTAAGAAGGTAAGAAAAAAAAATCAATAAACTGTTCTGGTTCTCAATCTTCCTGGGCCTGGAGTGAAGGAGTTTTTGGGGGGATGTTTTTGTCATTCATAAGCTTTGCTGACAAATCCTTGACATCATTTGCGGATTGTATCGATAACTTCTTCCTTTGCTGCAGAGGACAAATAGAAATCATTTATCTGTCTGCGCCGGGGGACAAACCACCAGAGACAAAGGTCCTCCTGCCAACCGCCCATGACATTGGCAGCTGAAGGTATTAGCACTGCAGTTCAAGTTCAAAGGTCGCAAAGGACAAGTCGGTTGTCATTGCTTTCTCACAGCCGCTCGAAAGGAAGGAAACAGCTGCCGATTTCCTGAGGCTGGGTACTGAGCCAGGACGGCGTGGATACCAGGGCCAGAGCACGTCTTGGTGTTTGCTTACTTTTCCATATACAGAGCTCCTTCTTGTAAGCGCAGCCCCTACTTTTATGAAGAAAAAAGTAAACTTACAGCATGTGTCTGTGCCACATATGCACGACATTCGTAACAGGATGGTTTGATTGCAAAACGAAATCGAGTAAGATCTCATGGGACACATTGCTGATCAAAAAAATCTCACATGATATGCGAAAGAGGGCACGTAGTGTTGTAAGATGCTGGGTTTTACAGATGTTGGAAAAATAAAGAAGTGATATTTTTAGGTGGCTCGGTGGGTATCAGTTTTGCCTTGTACCTGCAGTATTGGGGGTTTAAATTCCGCTCTTCGTGTGGAGTTTGCATATTCACACATCGTGTGGGGTTCTCCCACATTCCGTATACATGCAGTTAAGTTGATCAGTGTCTTTAGTGTTTGGCTGTGTGATGGACTGGCATCCTGTCTATGGTCTTGCTGGGGACTGGCTCCATGACCCAGACCTGAGTAAGTGGTTCGATGATGGATTACGTTGCCCCCAGAAATGCTGGGTTTTTCAGCTTAAAGGTTCATGGATTGCAACTTGTTTTCAGCATGCTGGGTCTTTGGAACCTCTGGTTTTGAATGATGGGCAGTTTTTTTGGAATCACTTGGTCGGCCACCCTCTCATGCGTAGGCCGGAGATAGCAGGCACACTTGGAGGCCCGCGTTAGCGGTGGGTGGGTTTTTGGGAGCCAAGGCGGCTTTCGTAGGCAGCACAAAAGGATAGAGGTTGGGGGGGGGCGAGGAGTGAGGAGGACGAGCTTTTCCTGCTCAGTGTTTTTACAGTTGTGTGGTTTGTGAAGGAATGGCAAATCTCTTAATCCACGGTTTTTAATAAAACGGCGCGAGTGTGGCTAATGTCCCCGATCAGCTTCAGGTCCACCCCTGCACTCGCGTTGAACTTGGCTGCCGGTTCTGGGGCGAGGGAGTGAGCTGGGTGTTGAAGATGTCAGAGCTAGAAGCGAGAAAACGGAGAAGAAGCGTGACACAGAACCAGTCCAGAACCAACCCCTAAAGAACTTACCCCGGGGCCGGCTCTCTGGGCCCGTGTCCAGCCCTCGTGCGGCACACTGAAGAGCCCGCATGTGCGAGACGGTGTTAATTGCAGCGGGGTGTCTGGGGCTGTGGTTTATTTTCGGAGTCTATTTGAGCGCCGGTGTGGCCTGCGTTGCTCGGGAGGCTGGATTAATCGGCTTCAGCCGTGCCGGGTCGCTCAGAAAGGTCACTGGTTTTGGGACGTCGTGGACCAACTTCAGCCGACTGAGCCCCATTCCCCCCCTTTTCTCCCACATCCTTTCCCAGCGGCCACCAATGCAGGCGGCCTGTTAATAAGGAGCTCGTGAATGGCTTCGTTGTTTAGAGTGCAGAAACGCCTCCAACACGCGGGATGCTGGCAGCTCTATCAAAGGCTTCTGCTTAAAACCTCCCCCTTTCTCTCAGACTGGGTGCGTGTCTGATTCCACATCGGAGTGCTTAATTTTCTTCTGTTCCAAGGTGATGTAGATGTGGAGCAGGCAGGAAGCACGTCGCATTTTCTGCAGCCTATCGAGTCATACCACCTGCTGTCTGCTACAAAACCCCAAGACGTACCTGTTGTCAGGTGCTTCGCCACGCATCTCGAAGGCGCCTACGTTTATTCCTCGTGTGGCACAGAGAGCAATGTCCCCAGCCTTTCCGACAATATCGAGAAAGAACTGGGAAGAACTGCGGAATAACTGCACAGACTAACAACGAAAGTACAAATTTTTATATAGACACACACATTATACGGTCACCATTATAACATGCAATTATTATTGCAATCCTGGAAGTATTGTTCTCCATCGAAACGCATTGCATCAGAAGTCGGGGGCTGGCTGTGTGGAGAGCGGAAGAAGCAGGGGCACTACAGAGTCACTGAAGTCAGAAGTGGAGGCATAGAAAGGAAAGAAAGTGAGGAAAGTATGGGTGGAAAGAGGGTGCCATGAAAAGTGGCAGGAAGCAAGGACAGACACAAGGTCAGAGGGATGCTCTTCAGGAGGAAAGAGCATCAGGGATACAAGCCCATTTCTCTGCTCCATTGTTGTGCCTATCCTCCTGTGCATCCAACTTCATTTCCACTTCAATTTTTATCAACCTTCTGCTCGCCTCTCAAGGAGATAGGATACAAGCTCTGACACGAATTAGCCCCCAGATTGACTGATACTGCAGTGCCCAGGGGATGCTGGGTAAAGAAGCCTCCTGCCTCCCCCCCCCTCCACTTTTTCCCCCTCCCTCGCCTGCTCCTTCTCAGTCTCCTCCGCCTTGTTTTCCCCAGTGCCTCCTTGTCAGTCACCTGTCTATGCGACATCACCCTCCCCTTCAGCCTGACGGACAGGCGCCGGTGGGTTCTGACGGAGTAATTTGCTCCGAATTTACAAAACGCGCGGCATCAAAGATGGCAGCCGGGTCGTGTGGAAGTGATTGCATTAAGAACGGAATGGAGAGGTCTATTTCCATTCATCACTGCTGCTGACAGACAGACCCTAACTCATCTTTTTTTTTTTTAAATTTCGTTTTCCTGTTTTTTGAGATGCATTTTGAGGGCATTTTTTTGAGGCCTCACATTCTAGAACCTGCAGGAATCATTGCCCCATTCTCCAAATATGGTGCTCATCCAAACCCGAAGAATTCTAGCATGGGGTCCACACAGAGCCATTTCACCAAAACAAAGGCAAGTCACAGCCACGCTCGCAACCTGCCGTTGAAACAAACCACACTGCCTTCTCTTCTTAAGCCAAAGTTATGCATCAAATGCAGGAAGGACCAGTGTCAGCAGTCATTGACTGTGCTGTTAATGAGAAGGTCTTGCACGTTTCTAATAGGGAAGAGCAGCAGCTGTTTGATGGGCAACAGGTGTGGGGAGATGGAAGACATGGCCGTCATTGGAGCGGGAAGCACTGCGAACAACCTCCTGCCTCTTGTATCGACTGAAAGGTGAGGGCTCATCTCTCCCTACCTATGACGCACGATTCCTCACCAATATTATTGATCCACAGAAGGGAGCCTCATTATTTCAAGTCAACTCCAAGTGGACAAATGGGCTTTTGGGCTTTATTGCTGAGCAAAAGCATTTCCCTTCAGCATGCAGCTGCGCAAGCCAGTTCTGTAGCTCTTGTACCACTAAACCGTCCTTTTCAGCATTAATATATGTGGCTTATGTTCTTTAACTGTAAGAGCTAGCTGAAAAGCTATCCAATATTGCTGAGGATTAGCGTAATACATTTTAGCTACTTTAAGCTAATGAACAGGTATGTTTCGTTTTGCAGCCCGCATCCTTCTGGTTTCCGATTCTCTGCACCTTGTGTCTCTTGTGTTTCCATTTTATATAAACATGCAAATGGCACATAAGATGTGGCCTCATCCTGGAAAAATCTCAAACAGTGTTAATTCTGCAAGCTGTCCCTGCCTCGCTGAAGAGTAGCATCTCTACGCATCGGCCAGAGGCATCAGTGATTCAGTGTCAAGTTCCATGAAGCAGGAACTGCATTTAGGGAATGCTGAGCATTTCTCATACTGGTTGGGTGCAGAAACTCTTGACCTCCTACACCTCTGCCCTGTTCCAACCCCCTCCATCCTTCAGAAGCAGGCCTCAGCTGTTTTGGGGAATTTCCCTTGAGAGCCAGTCAAAATTCGTCCTGTAGATGCAGCTCTTTCCAGCTGAGATCCCTAGAGTGCCCCCCCCCCCCAAACTCTCCCATATCCCACCCTTGGTTTAAGAACCAAACAGTTCAAATGAAAACTCGACAGTCAGGAGAGAGAGCACCAGCCATCCACACACCAATGTGCAGTCATTGTGGGCCAAGCAGATTCGGCCTTCATGAGGTTAATTCCCCCCGCCCCCCCCCCTTCTTGCCAGCACCAGGAAAGAATGACTTCTGCTTAACGATAAAATAATGAATGTCATTTTCAGCAAAGAGGGGCGGGGGAGAGGGTGGGGTGCATTGGGGTTGGTGGCTGGGGGGGGGAGTGCATTACTGTGCTGCTGAATGTGCCCTGTGCCAGGGAGTAAATTTGAGTGAAGCAGTGTGATGTGACATCATTTACTCAGAAATCCCTAATTTGTCAGCATTAATATTTCAGCCCCAGTGCTGCCTGTCACCGAGTGCCAGAGAAGACTGATCAATCTATAAAACGGCTGCAGCTAATTTATTGAATATTTATGTGCAATGTCATGTGCAGGGCGAAGACAGAATTTATTTCGCCCGCTCTGCTTTCTGGTTGAGAACTTTTCTAACTAATCTTGAGTTTTTCTTTTTTTTTTTTTTTTTTGTTTGAGAAATGCGTAGCAATCGGATCACACGCCGGCCGCCGCTAATGGGAGGCGCGGTGTCGTATTTCTGTTCGCGGAAGGCGTGTCCACTCAACCTAGGTTTTATTCACAGTCTACTGCTGTGCCTCCCTACCCACCCGTGAATCACCGGCCTGCGCCTGTGCAGTGTCTGGGTCCCAGTGATTCACTGATCTCCATGCCGCTCTCGGAACTGTCCATTATAGTCGCTGAATTCTGGCCAAGTTCCTCTTAAAGCCGATTCTGTGTGAGCAGGGATTCATTTTTAACACGTGATTTGAAATAAATCTGAAAACGTTTTGGCAATGTTGCTATTTTTGGCTAATGTATATTTAGCAGATACAATAATTCCGCCGTATGCCGTGTTTACATGAAGGCGTGCCACAAGCAGACACACTGCTATGAATGTCTGGAGTTACAGGGCTTTGTTCTTTAAGTAATTAACATATTGGATCTCTCCTCAGCACCTCAGCATGGTTCACTTACCGGCCGTGCTGGCTGAGGCTTGGCCGCTTGTCGGGGCGAGACCTCGACACCTCGCTACGGCTTCCATGCTAGCCGGTGTCATGGAGCTGCCCGTGGCCACCAACGGGTCCTTGTAGCCAGCCGTGGGCTTCACAGTGCAGCGGGCAAATCCATTCCTCCTGCATGGCCCACGTTAGCCCCGCCAATACCCTCATTATACCGTCACTAATTACAAATTCTCAAGTCAGTGCCAGGCATTAAAATAAGACAGTGCGCCGAGCATATGGCATAATATCCTATTAATGAACACTCTAAATTCAAACTCAGGTCAGCTGCTCGTATCGTGTACGTGTCACGGCTCTGAAGGGGGAAAAAAGTGACCTTCTTTTAAAATGCACAGCCTGATTTGAAGGCACGGGTGCCTCGGGCAAGCTCATTGTTTTACTTGTTTAATTTTTTCCAGCAATTATTGATATAATATTGTGATGGCAGAGCGGAGGGGGGATTTTTAAGGGGCAAAAATAGAGATTTCTCCCAATATAATTTGCCTGATGACTGCCTTCGTCTCGTCCGGCCCCTGTCTCTGTGTCTCTCTCCGGGGGAAACGTGATGCTATTTGCATCTCTTGTCACAACAATCTGAGAAACAGGTTCCCATCCTTGTGCTCCCTCTTTGCGCGCAACATTTTAATGCGGACTGTCAAATGAAAGAGAGATAGATACCCCCACCCCACCTCCCCCCTTTAAAAACCGAGGATGCAAATAGACACATTTAGTGTGATTGCACTAATACATGTACCGTTGCCAGCTCTCTCTTGAATCTGTTTTTTTTTTTTTTTTTTCCCCCCGAGTTAATGTGTGGAGATGACCCTGTCCAGTGTGACGGGAAGTGGGCGGAAGCGGGGGGGGGGTGCACAGTCCGTCGTTAACGCCGTCATGCTGCGGGGCACTCACCTCAGGTCTGCAGCTAAAATCAGTGCAGTTAGCGCTGGCATCAGTTTGGCATGGATAAAACCGGACGTGAGCCCTTTAATCCGGGCTTAAAGCACAGTTCGGTCTCAGCGGCGATGCCATGTTGTGATGCTTGTGCTTGCTTAACGCTTGATCCCGTTGCCTAAATGAGCCCTACCAGATGATCATATCCCTGGATCCATGCCTAGGAGCCATCAGTCGGGGAGGTCCACACACTCTTTCCCCTGATGGGGGGGGCAGTAAGTTTGTGCTAGAAGTCCACATCAGAAAGCTGCTCTGGGCCCCAGAGATCAGTTTGTGCAATGGTTTGTTCTAAAGACCCTTAATCCCCCTAGAACAGCTGTCTGGGATTAGGGCTTGGCTATGTGACGCAGGGGTGAGAGATGGTTGCAGGTGTGGATCCCGCTCTCACATGCTGGTGGATGTGTCTCATGCCCTGGGTATCAGCACCAGGACCATGGGGCTGCTAGGGTGACCAAGGGTGCTCAAGGGGAGTGTTTGCAAGTTAGAGTTTACATTGATTTTATTTGTTTATAATCTCATGCAGGGTGTTTTCCCTTCCTTGTGCCCTGTACTGCTTGGGATAGGCTCCAGGCCACACCATGACCCTCACCAGGTAAGCTGTAGATGGGTGGATGGATGGATGGATGGATGGATGTGTATTCATTCGATTCTATTAAACATTGTGATACTCAGTGGATTTATCTTCAGTTTTATGTTTTGCGGTTTAATAAAAAAATAAGAAACAAAATAAGGGGGGTGAACGGGGATGAGCTGTGCTCTGAGAGTATATGTGGGGGGGGGGTTGAGGGAGGTAATCAGCCGCAAAGCAGAGGGGGCCGAGGGTGGTTTCAGTGAGGACGAGCGTGATCCTGAAGTAAGCTGTGTGGGCTGGCCATGGAGGCCTGATAAAAACCGGCTCAATAAAAACAGCGCGACCTATGCAGTATGCAAATGAGCCCGAGCTGGGCGTGCGTGGTGCCCATCACTCTTCATGCCGGTGCCCTTTATGTAGCCGTTGGCCTCACGTCTCGCCTGATAAGGGGACGGGGGAGGCGTGATCTCGGAAGGCCAGCCGTGGCGGCTGGGGGATAACCTCAGCTCAAGGTGAGGTGGATTGGAAGCCCACACAGGCTGGGTGGAGGGGGTGGCATCCCTGGTTTGTTCCTGGTCCAGCTTAGTGGTCACCTGGCCTCAATAGCGCCTCCAAGTGGTTGTGTTACCTGTTTTTCTGTCTCCTAGCAAAGCGTTGCTGCTGCCTCGCCAATGAGAGCACATGTGGAGCAATGGGGAAAACTAACCCCCCCCCCCACACTCTACACCCACAAACCATTCAAGGCCAGCAGGGGGCTGTCTTCCACCTTTCAATTGATTTGTTTAATTGCTTTAATCAAGCGGGCAATTATTAATTTGCATTTTGACTATGTTTTGAATATGTATAAAATGATGATGCCCAACCCTTTTATCAACCTCTCTGAAATTTGACTTTAAATTATCGCCGGCGAACTGCGGGATCACCAACACCCACGTATCACGTGTGGCAGTATCACCAGGACCCCGCGCACGACATGGTAACGGATCACTGACCCCCCCTATCAACACAGGTCCCAGCTCACTGGCATGTCCACAGCGTAACGGTGCGAGATCACGACATCCCCACATCGGAATGCCCTCCTAATGTTGTGAGCGTCAGTTTGCAGATGGCATGGGGCCCACGTAGGTTGGTGTTATGTGTCAGAGAGAGGAGGACAGGATGCCAGCTCAGGCAAGAGGGAAGAACGCAAAAAAAGGGGGGTGCGAGTGGGAGACGAGGAGAAGGGGGGATTAAGAATGGAGGCAGCAGAGAGAGGCAGAAATAAAGGCAGGCAGAGAGAGAGCGAGAGAGAGTAGGAGAGAGAGAGCAGAGAAATGCTGGCTGACTCTGGCACTTGCTCCTGGCACGCAGGTTTGCCAAGTTGTAGGATTTACCTTGGAGCCTGAGGGTTTTGACATGAAAAGACGTTATCGGCTAGAGAGCCCAGTGGAAAGCTGCGGTGGGGGCTGGCGTCGTCGTGGCAATGGAGTGGGGAGAATTCGAGATGAATAGGAGAACATAAGGAAGAGAGAGACAAAAAGAGAGGTGGGGAGAGAGGGAGGGGAAGCAGGCAAGCGGTCCGCAGACATCAGCCAAGCTGCAGAGACAAAGAGGGATGGGAACTATGCCTGTAAGCGGTTAGGGGTTAACACAGAGTCCACAGAATGATTGACAGAACTACACACAGAGACCACTGGCTGACCAACAGACACAGACTACAGACTGGCCAACAGAACCAGGTACAGACAGACTGACCAATAGAATGACATACAGACTGACCAGCAAAACCACACAAATAGACCAAAGACTGACCAGCATAACCACACAAACAGACCAGACCGACCAACAGAATCAGGTGCACAGACTACAGAGTGGCCAACAACGAGGCAGACAGACGACAGACTGACCAAACGAATCAGGTGCATAGACTACAGAGTGACCAACAGAACTAGGCACATAGACTACAGACTGACAAATTGAACCAGATGCACTGACTACACAGTGGCCAACAGAACCAGGCACGCCGACTACAGACTGGGCAACAGAATGAGACACAGACAACAGACCGACCAACAGAACCAGCTGCATGGACTACAGACTGACCAACAGAATCAGGCACATGGACTGCAGACTGACCAACAGAACCAGACACAGACTATAGACTGACCAACAGAACCAGGCACATAGACAACAGACTGACAAACAGAATCACACACACAGTCTACAGACACCAACAGAACTACACCCCAAGTCTACAGACACCAACGGAACCACAAACACAGACTACAAACTCACCAACAGAACCACACACTCAAAATCCACAGACTGATCATCAAAATCACATGCGCCACAGACTGACCAGCAGAAAGACCTAGACACACTACAGACTGACCAACAGCACTATACACAGACATACCTCTTGATAGACAGTTCATAGACCAGCCATATACAAGCACACACTCAATATATTGACCAATAAACAAGAGTGTGTAAGATGTACATGGCACACAACAGACTTCTTTTCCTCATTTAATGGATAATGTCATGATTGTTTAGCGGTTAGGTTAATGGCGACGGATGGGGCAATGTTTATTTTGATAGGAGAAAGCTAAGCCATTACTGCCCTCTCTTGCAATGAAGTTTAAGGCTATGAATCACTTCAGTGAATTATGGAAGGAGGCCGGAGGTGTGCCTGTGTGTGTGGCACGTACGGGTGGCCGCCGCCTGGCCCCGCAGCACGGCCTCGCTCCACCAGGCTGCAAGCTCAGCTGCCGCGCCAGGAGCACATGGTCAAGTGGTCAACAAATGGAAATGGAAAATTGCTGCTGCTCATCCAGGCCGCTGAAGTGCGTGTGCGTGAGGATGAGCGGGTGGGTCACGCTCGCCGCCCCCTCCACCCCGCTTATTGACATTATTGAACAAGCTAACATCATTTCTGCAGATTTCGTGTTTTTTATGCTTATGTATGTCTAGCTATATCTCTCCAAGTGTGCCTACTTTTTGGTTATAAATATTACAAAAGCTCTTGTTTTTGTTTATACCAAAGCCACCCTCTTCTGTTGAGTGTACCCTCATTTTATTCATAATTTACATCCCAGAGATGATTGAAATATTTTCTGTGTTTTTCACATGCGAAAATTAGGAGCCGATTTCGACTTCAGGATGCGCAGCACTGGGCCGGAGCAGATGCGTAGGCGATTCTAGACCTTTCAGCCACCCTATTTTTTTGTCTCAGCCCCTCTGAAAAATTATTATTGTAAACACATTTTACAATTTTGTCCTTTATTCCCTGGGGGGAGGGGGTTGACCCCCCCCCCCCAAGAGTCAAATCCTGGAATCACCCCAGTACAACCTATCCACCCAAAAAACATGTGGTTCTGGAGGATACAGAGATGCTGCTATTGGTTATGCTACTGGTAAGAAGGGTTAACTGGTTGTCTTTGTCTCACCCTTTGGTTACAATGTGCCTCACTGCGGGTCACTAACGGCATCCTTCATCCACAGGGTTCCACTGAATAGACGACAAGATGCCATTAGCAGAAAGGTCTGTGCAGATATTAGCATGGAGGTACAGAGGCCTGCAGTGTAACTGAGACAATGAAGAGCTACTGATTCCCTCCCCTAGCAATTAATATCACATCTAAGACCCAATCTGGGCAACCATTCCTGCAAATTAATTGCCGCTCAATCCCACTGAGTCGCTGGGATTAAATAGGATCCCGGTTGTCCCACGGTTCCACAGCCGTTTATCGGGATTGCTGAACGCGCTGAACCCGCATGCTGGAAGAGCCACGTGTCGTGCCTTTCAAGTTTACCGGGCCAGGTAGGTTGCAGGGGCGTGACGCCTTCAATAGCTGACCCGCAGGAATGCAGCCGGTGTTATCCACCGGCCATGTCTCTCTGGGGGGGGGGGGCGTCGGAGGAGGATAGGGCAGCTGGGTCGGAGGGAGTGAGGTGAGCTGTGCTGCAAGTGGGCGCAAAAAGCCCTGGTGTCAGCATCTCTTTCCTGGGGCCCGGGAAGGTGCCCCTCTGTACGGGGCATTGAGCCTGCCAGCCTGCCTGTCAGCACCCCCCTCCCCCCGCCCCCAGGCAAGGCACCTGCCTGTAGTCCTCACCCATCACCCGGTAGCCATGATTTAGACACCAAACCGAAATAAATCACCCACTGCAGGAAATACAATGGCCTCTCCTCCCTAATTCACTGGGTATAATACCAGGTTTCTTATTTTTTCCCTTTCGCCCCAATCTTCCTTCTTCCTTTAAATGCCCCTCATAAATAAAATTATTTAAAAATGAATAACATGCAGTATTAGGGCCATCAATCCCCTTGAAAGGGGTCGCCGTTCACTCCGGCGTACGTCGCTGCCGTTAGGATGACTTATGTGGAACATGTGTTGAATTTCCAAGATAAAGGGTTAGAACCGGATCGCTCCAGACGCCATTTGATCTGACTGCAATGACTGTTTTGACAGACAGAGGGAACCATTCCCCCCCCCCACCACTCCCTCGGCTTGTTTTCGTTATGACAGATTGGGCGGTAAATGGAGTGCGTGCGCGCGTCTCCCTTAAAACTGTGTCGCAACAAATGCGGCAGTTCGGTTGGCCCGCGAGCCCTGTGGAAGCGGGCAGCGCCACGGCAACGGTGCTGATCGCGCCTCAGATAGCTTGTATGGAAACGCCTAATAAAAGGACCTGGGAAATTAAGTATTAAGCAAACAGTGGCTCTTTAACAAAGGAAGGGTGTCCCGTCAAAAGTGTGACTTCCATCTTCCCGCCATTACACATCAACTGAAACTGTCCGGCGACTAAGCAAGAGCAGTAAATCCCTTGCACCTTCCTGTCTTTGTGTCTGCCATTGTAGCTCTGTCTCCATCCCTCTATCACGCCTCAGTGTTTCAGAGAAAGGGAAACGTGCCGCAGGTGCATTGCAGCCGTGCACCTTTGTGCGTGTGTGACTGTGTGTGTGTTTATTGTGTGTGGTCACTTGTGTGAGGGAGGAGGAGGTAGCTTAGCGTAGCTTATGGATGAATGCAGCTACGCTTCTTTCTCTCTATCTCTCCCTCTCTCCCTCTGCCATCATTAGAGACTCGATCCTCCTGTGGGGAAACAAACTTTATAAAATCCTCCATAACCTGCCAAGCGGAACCTATTTTCCTCTCGATGCAATTAGCTGCAGCAACATTTACAATAATATGATTACAGCCACTTTGGCAAAGTCGGGGGGAAGAAGGAATATTAGGTATCAGCGAGGGGTTGATCGTAATGGTCGTATTTTCGAGAGACTTGCATTTTCTTTGAGCAAATAAAGCGCTACTAAATTCTCCTTAGGCAGTAAAAACCAATGCAGTGGAACCATGATAACAAACATGGGCAACCAGTTCTCTCCTCTCTCCTGTTTTTTATTTTGGCTCCTGCTTTTTCCCTCTCTTACATACTTCAATTAATTAAGCCTTTCACGGGCATGTAATTAGGAACATTAGCAAGTCATAAAATTGCCACGAGTCTCTAAATTATGTGCAGGCCCTTAGCAATTTGTTTGTAATTCCTTTTTGAAGACAATGACACTGCGGGGTCCAATACATCTTCATAGCAGCCCATTGCTTCCCTCTGCCCGCTGCTGCTCGACCAGCTCTCAAGGATGAGGTCTCAGCTGCTGAGCCTTTGCCGGGGCATTCTGGGAGATCCCCGTGGCCCCACGCTCGCAGCTGCACCGTAACTGCGCCCCTCCCGTCTGTAGCTGTACGACGCGCCACACGGATTAACACTCCCCGCTCAGTCTGTCGGAGAAACACGCACAGCGTAGTGGAGCCTGGATGGGTCCTTGGTGCGGCGGAGGCGGACGGGCTGGAGCGGGGCTCCCCGGGGGCAAAAAGCACAGGGACAGGGATGAATGGGGAGCGCCTTTGTGTGCCACGCGGCAGGAGAAGGTTAAAGGCGCGTGCGGCATAGAGCGCGGCGGTCCCCAGAATGCGTGCAGCGCGAGGACCTAATCATCAGGCCTATCAGCTGCGCTAGGCCTGACCCTGTAATAACCATATTGCATTGTTTCTGTTTACTGCCTCCAAGAGAGAAAAAAGAAAAGGCCCGGCGATATCGATTTGCGTCCCCACATATTGAAACCAGATATTGATTTCCTTTCTTTTTTAAAAAATAGAGAAGAAGAAAAAAAAAAAAGCGCATTGTTCCACAGGAGGAGATTTCTTTTGGGATTTCACCGGAGAGGAGCCGGAATGAGCATCCCGTGCCGTGGGTTCTCAGGACCCAGGTTTCTCTGGGAGTAGGTAATTGAATTTAGTGGCCTGACCCACGCATGAGATATCTGAGTTTGGAGGGAAGGAGGCATGTGGCTGGGGGGGGGGGGTGTTCCACCATCCCCCCAGTAATGCATCTGTGCAGCACAAAACATGCAAGTAAACACACAAAACCTGCGATGTCGCAGGTCAGCCCCTGAAAAGGTAAACCGTAAGTAATGCTAGGCCGCCAATGTGACCGCGGAGGAATTCCACGGTCAAATCACTGATTAGCGACCGTGTTTCTCATTCGGGGGCATGCTCCCTCCGACTGCTGAAGCCCCAAGGCAGGTGGGCGTCCATGGAGAGGGTTGCTTAGCAACCAGAAGATGGAGCCTGGGCACCTGTGCAGGGGGCACATCAGAGGGATGTGGAGGACTGACGTCACTCTCCCAGTGCACACCCAGTGTGATGGCGGTGTGAGTCGGATAGGCAGCCAGTGGCGAGAGGACCACCCTTTGCTTGTGGACTAGGACCACTGCCTGAAACCTACCAGCACTAGCAGGCCTTGTCATCGATCTTCCCCCTGCCAGTCTCGCCCTCCTTGCTCCCACCCCTCCGGGATGCATGTTACATGTTTAGGCTTGCCGGCAGTGGGCTGGCCTCAGAGGAGAAAATCACAGCAGGGGTGCAGTGAAGCTTTGGGGCTGGGGGGGGGGGGGGGGGAGAAAAAAAAAGACTTTTTTTTTTCCACGGCGGCGGGGGGTCGGGGTGGGTTAGAGGGAAGGGACGGGGGGGCGGGGCGGGGCGACCAAA
>JABJVO010000069.1:40991-53529 GCA_026770805.1 Boulengeromyrus knoepffleri | reverse complement strand
CTCTGGGGGGGGCAGTATGGGAGGGGGTCACGGGTAATCGGGGTGCAGGGGAGAAGGGTAAGGGACAAGATGGGTTGAGAGGAGGTGAGGAGTAGCTAGCAGACAGGCCAGACATGAGCTCCTGCACCCCTGCTGAACAGGACAAGCCGGGGCCCCCCACCCCCCCCGGCTGACTGCTTCCCAATTATTCCAGAGATTAATTAAACACGATTTGCACCAAATGCGCTACACTCCACGTTAAAGCCATCACCGTGAGAGATCTTTTGTCTCGAGGATTTCTAATTAATTCCTCGCCGTAGTATTTTTATTTTGTGTTTCCGGCGCCATTTGGCGGCGGTGAGCCCGGCCGGCGGTGCCGGTTCCTCCCGCTAGCCTGCACTCTCCCGGGAGCCGAGCAACACCGCGATAATGGATCTAGGGGAGCCATCGCCTCCTATCTCCCGGCCCCGTGACTGAAAATGGGATTTTTGCCGGGTGCGCCGGGCGAAGTTATTATGAATCGGTGCGGCCTGGGGTCGAGTCTGGGCTGGGGGGGCCCGCAGAAAACGCCGCTCACAGGGCTTCCAGGAGGCGGAGTGCCGTTCGTTCTTCGCAGAACGAAGGAGATGAAGCGAAAACGATCAGTGGACTTCCTCGATCCCTGCCTCAATCATTAAAGGTTGGTCATTTACCAAACCAGCCAAAGGACACATAGCGATCCACCATCGCTGCCGTGTGGAACGGCCAGGTGTGTGTGAGGTGCATGTGTTTTTTTTTTTGCACACGTGTGCATGTGTGTCTGGATTTCCATTTTTCCTCCCCTGTCTGCGTGCTCCTCCTCACAGTTTTTCCCGTTCATTTTATCATCCCATCTGGCCGCAAGTCTCACATTAATCAGAATTCCGAACAGGTTCCTCGGCGGCGTTATCAGCCCGGAGTTGACGCTCACGTCGGACCAGGAAAAGGATGTGGGGAGGCTCCGACAGCATGTCAGCCCGAATGCTGAGGTGACGACTGTCCCACAGGCCGAGCCGTCCCCGGCCTGCTGCAGAGCACACGCAGTCACACACAGTCACACACACACCTCCAGTACAACTGTCTTCATCCAAACTTCCCATCGACTGCTACTGCTACTAGTTTGAGTCTCAGTGGGTTAGAACTTTGTGGCTATGAGCAGAAAGTCATTAGTTTGAATCCCATCCTTGACAGAATAGTCATATCCCCATTGGGCCCTTGAGCAGGGGCCTGAACCCACTGACATGCTCCTGGCGTTCCAGATAAAGGGCCCGGCTGTGCTCAAACCCCAAACATTGCTCTGTACTGTGTGTATATACAGTACTGTGCAAAAGTTTTAGGAAGTCAAACAAAATGTTTTATCTGGGTAGTTAGTGTATATTTGCTCAGGGAAAAATTCAGTTTAACATTAGAACATGTGCAAATTAACAATGACACAATAAAACATAAACAGGAATTTCTTCTGTTCCCCAAAAAGTTACTGATATCTAGTTGGATGGCTATAGATGAACACCACTTCAGTTCCTAAACCTCTCCTCAGGGGCACCTCAGCCATTCCATGAATTTCTTACATTTCACATCCAACTCAATTAATTAATTAACTTGATTAGTTAATCACTCAGTGAGGTATTGATTAGCAGATGAATTAGTGATCGACATCATGGGTGTTTTTGATGGTCGCTGCCAATATTGGGGTGACTTTGGGAGAGGCTCTGAAATGGCTAAGCTGACACACTTTGGCAGATATGACATCATAGCTTTACACTAACATGAAGATCTTTTAAGCATCATTTTCTTTGACTGGCTGAGACTTTTTAACAGTATTGTGTGTGTTTGTCACAATGGAGAGCAAGATGCCAAATGCATACGGAAGCATTTCAATGTACCTGCTAAAGGATCGTTTCATTTTCTTAACGACACCTTATCATAAACTGCCGAAACTGAATAGCATTTAAATTATTAAATTATTGCACATGGTTACAGATGTAAATGACACATCTATAATCTCACCCTCTAGTCACACGCTTGCGAACTACAGCACATTCATGAGTCTGTGAAAGAATGTAAATAACAGTTTAACACACACAGGAGGCCTCTGCCGTTAGAGCTGTGGAGAGGTGTGTAAATATCAGAGGAAATGCTGCACTAAATAGCTTTTTTGTTGCTAAATGTCAGACACAGGGAACACAGTGGTATAGAAACTGGACATGTGACTTAGTTTGCCAGACCGGGTCCCAGAAAATGGGTCACTCTGATGTGCCCTTGGGCAGAGTACTTAACATTAATTGTACTTAAACATAATTGATAATTAATGTGTAGCTGGGTTAAATAAAAATTAAGGCGTGTGACTGTAAGCCGTGTTCATTGCTTCCCGTAAATCCATAGAGCAACGATAACTCTTAATTAGCCGGCTAGCTGTCTTGCTTATGTGCCATTGCTGCATGTGTGAGGGAGGGAGAGAGGGAGGACTCATCTGACCACTTGGCTAAGCTACCCCCCCCCCCCATACCCCCCCACCATGGCTCAGAGACCTCAGTCACAGTGAGAACAGAGTTATCATACAGGTAGTCTCCCTGAGAAGCCAGGGGAAGTTCACTGTAATCTACAGATTTAGCAGCAGGGGGCGCACCTGCTAACTCTGGTGAGGGTCTGAGGCGCTGTGTCGAATAGGACCACCTATTCCCCACGTAGGCCGCTCGCCGCATGAGATGTTTAATTTCACACTCGCTTTGCGGAGACAAACCCGCTGATTTGACGGCTGAGAATATTGAATTAACCCATTGTTGCTGCGGCTTTTGCGTGTAAACGTTTGTTTGTTTGTTCGAATTTTCCCCACTCATTCTCCCGCCGTTTCGGTCAGGGCGGGAATAATTAAGGCCGTATTGAAAACTAATAATGTTATGGATTAATGTGGGAGAACTTGACAGGAGCACATCATTGACTGAGACAAATCCATGATATAAATTGGCAGACAAAGCAAGAGGCAGTCAATACGGATTACGGCTAAGCCTCTCCTCTTTGTCGGCGTTTGGACTGGCATTGATAGGCTCTCACAGGTCTGCAGCCTGCGCGCTGCCAGGCAAGGGGGGGTATGCCATGGGGAGCTGGGCACCATGCCACCGAACCCCCACCCCACGCACCCCCTCCCTCTCTTTCTCTCCCTGGGCACCACACTGGCACAGTCACGGCGGGTCAGTGCCAGCTGGGCAAACACTCAACTCATTGACAAAATAAACACCACGCAAACAGAGGCAGAGCAGGGAAAAGACAAAGCAGCTGCCAGCCGAACGAGTCGCCGAACTCGCCCGGGGTCCGCCGTCGACGACTATCGTCAGGCGAAATGTGCCCCCTCCCCTTGGCAGGGAGCGGAGGTGCGCAGGTTTGCTCGGGAAGCTTTCGCACAAGACAAACAGTGCTGGGCAGTGACGAAGCAGCCAGCGAGGACACGAGGACATCCCCTCCCACCCTCTGGTAGACGTCTGCAAAAGTCCGTGAGTCACCAAAGCTACGGTACGCGGCAGCATCTCCAGAGTTAAACCTGGACTAACCCCCTCAAACGGCCGGTAACCCTCTTTATTACCACCAGAGTCACTTTCCCTTTTATCAGCCACAGAACAGCCAGACACCGGATGGAAAAATCAATCCAAATCCACATCTGTTTACATCTATAAATACTAGTAGTCTGAGTGGAGTGTAGGCACTGTGCTGTTCCTGAGTCCCACACTAGAAAATAATAAGCACATGTTTAGGAAAATAAAAACAAATAATCCTATAAGAAGAAAATAATGCCATCCCCACTTTGTGCTGGTAGAAAGGAGGCCAAGAAGGGGGGGTAAGGGGGTGGAGATGTTTTTATTCATCTTATTCATTACTTCTCTTTTCTAATTCTTTAATTTTTATGTTAATGACCATTTGTGCCTGAATCAGACCATTTTTAATGACATATCTCCAGTCCCGATCCTGGCCAGCTTAGCGCCAGACAAAAATAGCGGTGAAATCCGTTGAATAATGGCGCCGGGGAGGATTTGGTGTAGCTGAGACTTTGCATTTAAATCTGTGGCCGTCTCAGCAGAGGCCTGCGCCGCTTTATCATGTCTCTACAGCCAGCAGCTTGTTTATGAATAAAAAATGTGGCATGAAACCAGAGGAGTGAGTTGTCTTTGTTTTGTCAAGTGTGCAGAGGCACAATGCTTCCCACGTGCCACTAGCCTCTCTCCCGCTCTCCACTCTCTCCCAGCCTCTATCTTCTGTTCCTCACCTCCTTTTCTCATCCTCCCTGTCTTCCCCCCATGCCCTTTCCCTTCCAACTCCTGTGCTTTCTCCTCATTCTTCCTTCCCCTCCTCTCCTCTCCTTACTCCGTTCTCTCCTCTACTCCTCCCTACTTCCACTCAAACATCTGCCAGGTCCAGCCGGCAGCTGGGCCCCCGGAAGCCCCTACCTGAGGAACCGTTGCCATGGGATTTGTTCTCCTCTGCTTCTCTCCCCGGCTAGACACCCCCCGCTACACACAAATGCATGCACGAACACACAGGCCCCAAATTCTGGACCCGACCCTCCCTCCCCAAACCGCTTGCCCCTCAACCCCTTCGCTCCCACAAGTAAAGTCCTTTTCAATATTCATGAGACATGACCACAGGGAGGACCCCCAGCTCCTTCCCATTCTCCCTCTGCCTTTGTTTCGGGTTCCAGCTCTGCCTCTAAACGGAGCCGAGGCAGTGTCCCAGTGACAGGCAGCCACTTGATTAACTCATTAGGCCCGTCCAGTTTGTCTTTAAAAGCGGCTCTGATGAGGGCACAAGCTGTCAACGTGATCTTTGCTGCGAGACCCCCCCCCCCCCACCGCAATCCTCTCCAAGACCTGCTGCCCTAAACACTCACTCAAATGGAAGGTCAGGGTGACATGCAGAGCCAGCACCATCACACAGAGACGATGTCGACTGCATGCCGACGCAGGCCCCCGCAGTGATGCACCAGGGCAGAGTGCTGGGAGGGGGGGACACGCAACTACTGTACCCGCCTCTCTTCACGTGAATGCGGCCGTGCCGGGAAAAGCTGTCTGTCCACCTGTCAGCCCGTCGCGGTGGACCGAGAGGCACAGAGAAGTTTGAAAGTGCGAGTCCCTGCCTCTATAGTGCCAAATGTGTTTATTTAGGATATGGTTGCAGGATGAATGACTGCACACGTTTACTAGCGTGTGTGTGTGTGTGTGTGTGTGTGTATGGGGGGCGGGGGGGGCAATACCCAGGACGGGGCTGAGGGTGACCCAGCTAAGCCCAGCCCTCCCAGGCCCAGGTGGAGCGTCTCCTTCGCCAACCTGCCCGCCGTGCCATCTGACACACATTCACACCTCCCCACGCTGGGCGTCTCCGGCTGCGCGGACCTCGGCCGCTGCTGCGCCGTCTCTCTCGGCCCGCGTTCCCGCGGGGTGTGTGCGTGCGCTCGCAGCTTCACGTCCCAGCGTCTGTCCGACGGTCCTCTAACACGTCTGTCGCGGGGACACAACATGTTGACTCAGTCTCCGAGTAACGCGTTAATAACTCGCTGTTCGGCGCCAAGGCGCTGGCTCAGCATGCTTGTCTGGGCTCAGTGTTTATGGGTCTTCATATGCCGGCTCTCAATTGGACCACAAAAAAAACAGGCTTCACCACCTAGCGAACTTTTCTCCTCCCCAGTTCTCGGTGGCTCATCAGCTTGCATCATTGCCCCATTGGGGGTCCCAGTTTTGCCCCCAATCTATGTGACGCTGCTGTGTCCCAGTTTACTAATAGAGGCGTGTGGCTTTGGCCAGGTCATCACCACCCAAGTCCTTCACACATAGTGACAGGTCTGCATCACCCTCGGTCACTGCCGGCCTTTTGTCAAATGTGCGCAGGCAAAACGTCTCCTGCCTGCCGCTGGCTCCTGTTCCTCCTGCTCCCCTCTTCCAGCCCCATTCCTTCCTTCTTCCCCTTCCTGCTTGTATTCCTCCTTCCCTTTCCCTTTCCCTCTACCCTCCCAGCCAGATCGCAGACGTAGCCCGCCTATCCGGGAGTCAGTGTGATTAGCTGTGCCAAGTCTGTCGTCACTGTTGCATTTTCGCTGTGGTTGGAAGGACCTGGTGTTACACGTCACTTGTGAAAAGGGAAACTGAAACCTGTGTCTGAAGTCATACGAACTGGCTCTCCGCTCCTCTCCAGGGCCTCCTTATCTCTCCCATGTCCCTTCACTATCCCTCACTCTCTCTCCCTCTCTCTCTCTCTCCCTCTCGCTCTCTCATTCCGTGCCTCGCTCATCGCTCAGCAGTGACTCCCCTAATCTCTGCTGCTCAGCCGGCGTGGCGAATGCCGGCCTCTCGCCGGCGCACAGATGCCCTCTGCCTGCGGGGGCACTTCCTGCGCAGGTGTGCCGTTGGGCACTGCCAGCGTGGGCCGGGCAGAGCTGCGCCAGCCCGGGGGGGCGTGGAGTACGCGGTTCCCGAAGCCCTCCGGAGCGAGAGAAGCGAGACGGCGGGCCAGCCGCACGGGGCAGCTGCCATGCAATATCTGCGCCCGCTTCCTGCGAGCCCCGTTGCAGCATGTGTCGTGTTTTTCTGCTGACTTGATCGAATTTTGATAGTTGTACTTTTCCTGTAGCTGGCATCTCTTAATCAATGTTAATTGGCTTTAATTAGCATATGTTAATTAATGATATTTACTACAAATTAAAGGTATGAATGGTCCCAGAGGGTTTCCTGTTCATCTAATTAGAACCAATTAGCTGCAATTAACACGTGTAAATGAGATGCAATTGAATCCAAAACAAACAGTGTGTAGCCGGCCTGATTCCGGTGCAGTTTAACCTGAGCGGTATGTGTGTTGCTGGCTAACGACAGAGTGGAACTGGCTTCTAATTGCAGACACTTACAGTACAACAGAGTATAAGCAGACAGCTGAGAAGCAGGGTTATTAGAGCGCTGTAATTGGGCACCTCTTTTCAACCTTTTAATTTTTCATCCAATTAGTTCACACTTGCAACCCACTGCTGTACCATTGTGTAAAAAAACAGATGTAATTGTTTTCTTCTGTTTGGCTGTTTGTATTTATTGTGTACTATGGCGAGTGAAGTTTTAATCTGTTTCTCCTTATGAATATTAATGTGGAAAAAATTAGTAGCTGTAAAATATTGCTCATTTAGAATTTAGGTGTTAGGTGAAAAAATGTGTAGAAAGTTTTCTTTCTCTCGGCTGGTTAGAAAAGCAGTGTTTAGTTTTTTTATTGGTTATACAATACTGGTTTTCTTACCGCATAGCATAGAAACACGTCACCCTTACTCTTCGTGTTTGTGTGTGTGTGTGTGTGTGTTTGTGTGTGCCCACCGGTGCTGTCTTCAGCTGCCTCATCCCCTCTTCACCTGGCTTTGGGAAGGATGCGTTTCCACGGATACGATGCTGTGCCTCTTCCTTTTCCCACCTGAGTGCTATTTCCGGGCTTCAGACCCAAATCACGCAGCCCCGGCGTCAATAAGCTCATAAAGCTGGCGTCAACTTTACATACGCTGCAGATTGATAATAGATGCAAAGTATTCTGCGATCTTTTTCTAAGGTAAATTTTGAAAAAACGGCTTTTGAGATGCAAGTTTAGACCAAGCCGTGATCTGAGTTTGCAGTTTCTGCAGAGCGCGGACAGAAATCTGCACCGAGGCAGGGTAGTTGTGGAACCATAGTCTCCTGGTTTTACAGAGGAAATGAAGAGCGCCTTGATGCTTACCATTGTCACAACCCGGAGGTTTCTCAGCTTTGCGGCTGAAAGGAATCTGCTTTGTTGTACGATAAGGGAAAAAAAAGGAAAATACCACACAGGGAAAAAAAGAAGCAATCCAGGGGTTGAACAAATCTGGGAAGCTGTATTATGGGATGGTAAACACGTTTGCAGTGAGAAGCACCGGATTTGCTGTTTCTTATTTTGGGGAAGTGCTGTGTATTTGGAGTGGGACACAAAGAGCAAAGGCAGTATAAAGGGATATGAGGGTGGGGTGGTGGCACTGGCCTTGGGGGGCCAGGGGCGCTGGGGAGATGCAGGGGTTGGGCAGGAGTATCCCTGAGAAAGGAGGGGGGAGCCACAGGAGGGCATGTGGAGGACGAACATGGGCCTGGGGTGGGGAGTCGCTGCACGAGACCGACCTCCATGCGGACTGTTCATTACCCTCCAGTACTTTCAGCAGGCTCACACGCACAAATAAACCCCTCGTCCCCCCCAATCCTTTCCTCCCGCCTTTTCTTCTGCGGCTTCAGCTCCCTCTTTCTGCCATGCTGGCTGCCCATTCGTGGCGTGCTCCGGAGCCGGGTGGTGGGGTGGGGGGAGGGCCTCATGTTCGCTTGGCTTTCCTCACCAGTACGGCTGGGTTTGACGTCGCTTCTCAGAGAGCCCTGTGTCAAGATGACAGGAGGCTACCCTTTGTTACGCACTGTCCGTCATGAACAAACACGGACGTGCTGTTCCTGCTACCATGTGAATGATGCCGTTCAGGGTATATAAAAAGGATTATTGTTACGAGAACTTGTACATCAAACTTCATATATAGACAAGTGTTTTGTCTTTGCAGTTCATGTCATTTTTTCATGATTATGAGTGAAAAACATACTGATTAACCTTGATTAACATACCGATTAACTCTTGGCTTCACGGGTTTCAAATTTTAGGTTTGAGCATCTCTTTTTATGAGAACGTTTTTAAGTGACTTAATACTTACAAGCCGGAGAAAAAATGACAAATTAAATGAGCACACAATGCATTAAGAGTGGAAAAAACAGTTTTTTTCCTTTTATTGACATGCACACCAGATCATCCAGATGTAACAATAAGCGCAGAATGTACAAAAATCAGGACTGCAATCGTGTTGTTCAGATCGCCCAGCACTAATTCTTGTCCTTCCGGCATGTTCTAAGGACAGAAACATTATTTCTGCACGCCGCCACGCGTGTCACGGGCGTCGCTCCGGCGGATACGCCGGCGTGTGTGATCTCCTCTTGCCGAACAGCGGGTCGCAGGCGTAATCTGGGCTCAATCTGGCGAGCTGCGTCCGTGTGACTGCGGGGCCCGGCGTATCTCTCTCCTTCACCTCGAGCGTCGCGAGCCACATCCGGGGCCTGTCCCGTCAGGCGCACGTGAGCCGCCGCCGCCGCCGTCCTTGCTGGCACGCCGCTCGGTGAATGCAAGAATATCAAATAGTCTATAAAGGCCGATGGAAAAAGCTTTGGTACGTCATCAGCAGAAATGACTAATGGCACTTCGCAAAACTGGCACGCGACCGCAGAGCCGAATGTCAGTCCCCCATCCCCCCAGAGATTAGAAACACGACCGCCTGAGCTGACTGTAACAGGGGAGGGCGGCAGCCCCCCGCTAATGTTCTCAGTGTTTCGGGCTTAAGGTAAAGTGAACTCTCACCCATCCCCTCCGCTGTCTCGCCAAGATAAAAGTTTATCTTTTTTTTTTTCCTTCCCCGCGAATTACACAGGGAAGTGAGTCGATAATGTCCCGACAATCAGCTTTTTACACAGAAGCCCAGGCTCAGGTGACTGCCGTGCTCTTTCACAGATCCGTCACGCCGAGAGGACAATACGGCACACCTGTGGGTCCATGGAGGACCACTTCACTATACTGAGAACATTAAGGTAAAAAAAAGGAAATCCTGCTGAAGTCGATGCTGTCAGGGCTGCACTGCTTAATGACTGAGACTATTACCCCATTAAAGTTTCACGTGTCTTGTTACAGGAGAGAGAGGGGAGGTAGACACACAGAACTGCTATCTTAACCACACTGTAAGCAAGGTAATAAGTGAATAATCTACTGCAGTGATACTACTTGCAATTGCAATTAATCACGTCTGTTGCCACCGGTCACAGACAAGAACATAACCTGTAAACCATTTCCTGATTCCTAAAAGAGAGAACGAAGGTGGATGAAAGGGGGATTTTTGAAAGGGTGACAGTCACATGGTGTCATTGCAGGAAACAGAGAATAGTAACGGATATGTACTGGCATGTTACATGACTGTTGGATATTTTATCATGGGAGACACTGTGTGAAATGTCCAATTTTTACGATTGTGACTTTTTACTATAGATGTAATATGGCCATTCTCCTGTCTACTGATGGCGTTTGATATCGCAAGATATTTTACGAACTTGCCTATCTGTCTCATTAGAAGAGTTTTATACAATGGTAAATGTACAGTAGGATAGAGCACTGATTACGTCCAAATATTTAGACTAGCTGCCGATGCCCTACCGAGTTCAAGGTTCTAACTAACGATACAGCACTGGAACACATCAGGAAACCCGGGAAGTTCACTCACAACGATCCACATTAAACCATTCGCTGATGGCTGTGTAAAGGCATGTTTCCATTGGGGCTGCTAAAGGTGCCCCATTACTTTGTTTTAGGTTTATTTCGTAAATTTCTGCGAAAATGCTTTTTTCACACTCCTGAAACTATTTTGGAGATACGTGTTTTTCATTGTACAGCGATGATATATCAATAATAGGCCAACTTTTGTTAAAAGTGGTTAAATAATAGAAAGTGCTTAAGTCTGATGCTACACCAGCAGCATCTTGGCTCCTTAAATGCGATGGAGCAGATTGGTCTACAACCCGACACTCGAGCTCACCTTGGCCACCGGGGCTCACTTAAAGGTGCATGACTTGAGGCCACTTTCATTACTCTGATGGCGATATTTGTCAGCTTGCAGCAGTATTAAAGGGAGACGCCCGTAATTGCATCATTCGTAACCATTTCCAATTGATGAAAGTGCGATTTTCATTACCATCGCGAGGAAAGATGCACTGAAGTTCATTTTCTTCAGCTTTGTGTTTTTTTCTCCCCCAGTTTTTCTGTGTTGAATCGATCGAGTTCCTTCCTCGTACTTCACATAATCGCCCCGCAAATGCTGGGATGGTGAACTTGAGGAACAATGTCTCCACAGAAGCCTGTGTCTCCTATGAATTCCCAGGCCACTGGCTCAGAAAATCCAAATTTGGATTCAATTGCTGAACGACAGGATTCCAGTGACATCATACAGACTGCAAATCTCACATGCAAAGGATCGGAAACCTGATCAAACCTGTGTTTAATTATACAGTTTTTCCTCTCACTGCAATCTGCTAACCCTTTTCCATCGTCCTTCTCATTCATGCTACTTGGATACAAATGGAATATTCTTTCCTATCACAATTCATCTATTACAATGTAAAGTAACCACAGAGCCACAATATATTTCACGTAATGGTGCCCTAGTGTGCTGCTTGTGGTTTGATTCATGGCAGCTCACGGCATCCCTACAAAGACACGGGAAATACGGGATCTATCCGGCCATCTATCTGCAATGGATGTATAGTTATCACAACCGAAGGTTTGTAGGAAAAAGATGAATTCCCAAATAGATGCATACATACAGATAGAGAGGGAGAAGGGCTGCCGCTAATGGACATCAGTGTGCGTTTCTGAAGTCAGAAATGTATGCGTGTGTATGGGGGGGTGATCAGCCTGCGATGATCTGATAAGAGGATTCCAACAGCACAGATTACATCTGAAGCTCTTTTGTCTTCCAGTAGCACGGATTACATGATTTATTAGAGAGCAAGGTTTAACTGTGTTGGGTGCTAATTCCCTCCCACACCCTAAAGTCCCAAAGAAGTTAATGCATATTAAGCAGCTGTGGTTGGGGGACGGGCGCGCAAAGTACTTCTCCCCAGGTCAGATTTTAATTGTTTTGAGATGGCGAGTTGGAGATGCGCCTTTGTCCCTGTGTTCTCTTTGTTTTTATTGTGGCGTTTGGTGATCCTGTGCATCCTGTGCTCACCCTGGCCCGGTCCACTCCATTTCAGCCAGTTCCAGTTGGAGGATCTCTGCCGTGCATGATCACCATGCAGGATCGCCATGACAGGGTGCCGTAGAGGCTCAGCACAGGAATCACCATGTAGGATCGCCATGACAGGGTGCCGTAGAGGCTCAGTATAGGAATCACCATGTAGGATCACCATGACAGGGTGCCGTAGAGGCTCAGCACAGGAATCACCATGTAGGATCACCATGACAGGGTGCCACAGAGGCTCAGTACAGGAATCACCATGTAGGATCGCCATGACAGGGTGCCACAGAGGCTCAGCACAGGAATCACCATGTAGGATCGCCATGACAGGGTGCCGTAGAGGCTCAGCACAGGAATCACCATGTAGAATTGCCGTGACGGAACGCCGTATAGGATCACTATGGGAATCCCCATGCTGAACTTCCGTGTGAGATTGCCACAGGGATCAATTTGTGGGATTGCTGTGATGAAGTGCCATATGGGATCACCTTAATGGCATGCCATACTGGACCGCCACAGGTATCACATGGGATTGCCACGAGGATCAACTAGCGGGATCGCCAGGACAGAGTGCCACATTGGATTGCCACGAGGATCACCTAAAGGGATCGTCATGAAGCAGTGTCACATGGGATTGCCACAGGGATCACCTAAAGGGATCGTCATGAAGCAGTGTCACATGGGATTGCCACAGGGATCACCTAAAGGGATCGTCATGAA
>JABJVO010000069.1:12564-40425 GCA_026770805.1 Boulengeromyrus knoepffleri | reverse complement strand
TAGTAATCTAATTAGGGAGTTACAGCGAAAACCCGCATACACACCGGCCCTTTGCGGATAAGATTGGCCACCCCTGACCTAAAGGGATCGTCATGAGGCAGTGTCACATGGGATTGCCACAGGGATCACCAAGCTCAAACCCAATGCAGAAGCAGTCAGGGACAATGCAAACAAGCTGATGCAGTGCCAGGGATCGCAGTCCCTGCTATGGCCCCAGTGCTGTCACAAGCAGCACCCTGGTCCTCCTCATACCTGCACTGCTATTCAGACCCCAGCCACCACCGTCTCATTCCCACCACACCCACACCTCGACGCAGAGGCCAGATCTGCCACCTTCCCCACCCTGCAAAGCAGCACCACGAGGTCGCAACCCTCTCACCTCTTCAACTCATCGGTAGGCGGGAAAGGCCTCGCGCAAGCCACTCCGCCCCCACAGCCACCCCCCCAGCCCAGCCTAGCTCCCTGCAGCTTCTACCTGATGGCCCGTTCAGGCAAAACCCACACAGGGAGCGAATCTCAGGGCGCGGAGTCAGCATCTCATCACAGAGTGTGCTGAGGGAAAACAATTTGCACGGCCTCCCACTGACTCTGCTTTCAAATGGCCGTATGGGGACATAAAAGCCTCCATTCAGTAAGCAAGTCAGCCTGGAGAAGCCAACAGCGGCCGCACGCAAGACCTAGAGCACATGAGCACTCAGCTACCCTTTCAAACACCCCAAGAAATTCCACGTCCCGCTACACACCTGCCTTAGTGTATCCTGATTAAAACCATTGTTTTCATTTTTCTTATTTCATTTCATTTTTTCAGTCATTTAACTAAAGTAAGGTTAGTACTGGTGACAACAGGTTTAACAAGGTCATGTCGAGCATTAGCAGACACATATATACCATGGTGAAACTCATGCAAATGTGATGTGTAATGTCGGTTAACATTATGTTATCGCTATGTTCAGCAAAAATTCCAAAATGATCGAATATAAATGCAGAATTCAAATTTTTAATGCATGTATAAACTGTATTTACGCCTTGTTTGGGCCTGCCTTTTCTAAACTCCCAGGGTAGATATAACGGAGTACCATCCAGTCTAATTAACAGGGCGACACCCCCATGGTGTTAAATCTGCAGTGTGTTTATGCCCTTGCTGTGGTTGTCTGCTAAATGTCCTCTTTTTACAACGTAGTGAAATATAAGGAAATAATCGCCGTCTTCCATGAGCATGTTTTCTGCACTGATACGACCTGTATCATTTCCGTCGCGGTAGCTAAACTTTTTTCGACTCGTCCAGATTCAGTCTGAAAATTTGCCTTACGTCGCCCATACCAGTAGGTTTTTTTTTTTTTAAAAAAATAAAAAAAAAAAACGCGGTAGTTGAACCCGGAAACTCGGCTTCGGTATCTGGCTGTTTCTCTTAGCCCCTCTTGATCTGGGCCACGGTTGTTCAGCAACTTTACATGACAAGTACAAGGACCGTGCATGGCTATGCTGCAGTTTGCTGGACTTACCTTGTTCGTTATAAAGTACAGTAAACCTTCTGTCTAGTGGTTTGGGCTTACAAAAAATATACAAAAACACACACAAAGAAAACAATCTGATTCCCTGCCAATTTGTCTACGGTTTAGCTTTCGTTGAAAAGCCGCCACAACTATTAGCATTGGTGTGTGTCCACGGAAATGAATGGGCGGTCCATTGTTAAATTAGGATTTCGAATGTTTGGGACTGCGGGAGTTTTAATTCTCTTTTATAACTCTACAGTAAATCACATGTGTTCTGCATACATTTCGTAAGATAAATACGATTGTTTGAATCTTCCATAATTTGATACGAATCCACATCACGTGGCTTTCACTAAGATTATTTGCCGTGTACTGTAATATATGCGCTGATTTTATACGACCAAACAGTGTCACTGAACCCACAGCGAAATATATGCTTATTTGTAAGCAGTTATTCCAGTATGCAGTAAATCCCAATTACGTCTTTAGATTTACATTTAACATGGAAAGAAACATGACGGGGTTGTGTGTGTTTTAAAAAGGAATTGAAAAACTAATTAACGCTGTCTTCGACTGGATTTCAGGACTTCTGTCTATGTTGAACTAAAATTAAACCAGGGATGATCAAATAATTAAAAAAAACAAGGCAGAATCTGTTTCAAGCTTAGCGCAAAAACATTTTCTCGTGGCTTTTTACGTGTTTTATTTACGTTTTTAATTGTCTTGGTTGTTAACATTTCGTCTATAGCATCTTCACATACATGTATACATTTATCAGGGGAAATTACGGGTCTCGGTTCAATCCCAGTTTTGCTGTATGTGTGGCTCTAAAGAGGCCTAGCGTATTTATATCCCCAAGCTGCAACCCCAGCTCGACTCCCACAGGCCCTAAATCCCCGCTGCGCTCCCCCTCCGAGCGCCCGCTGACGTGCAGCATGCCGGAGCGGCCGCGTTTTGCCTATGCATTAGCCATCCATTTCCTCCGCCTGACACCTCTCCAACATAAAACCGTAAGGCGGAGGTAAAATATCTCTCTCCTGACGAAAATAAAGCTTTGTCTCCCTCCTGATCTATAGGATATAAAATAAAGCCACGGCTTTGATGGTGGCTTTACCTTATGCAAGGCTTGCTTTTTGCGCACACAGAAGGCAATGAAGACGAATGGCACGAGATTGCCTGTGGTGTGTCTCTCGTGCTCCTTTAGATCACTGTGCCTCCATCTCCACCCTCAGTTCAGTTGGCTCGAGTTCTTTCAAATAAGTTCTTCGGGCAACCTTTATTACTGATTACCTGCCAATGGCAATGGCACGTTATATTTATTTATTTATTGCCCAGTTCAGTAGTGATAATTGAGGCTTTTGTATGAAACAATTCTCCGCTTTTCCTGGTTCCTCTCCCATTGACAGCTTGGTACATAGAATATTTTAGTTCTATTTTTTACAAAGAGTCCGTTTATTAGAACGTGTGGGAGACTTTTTTTTGGGGGGGGGAAGAAAGATGCCGTTTTCTCGTGTTTTTGATATGTTTCGTTTTAACTTCCCCGGTTTTTAAAAGCGCTGTATCATGTACGAGACAATTTATCTCTGTTTCACCGCACTTGTGCCCTGGTGCAGAACAGCGCTCCCTTGATTCGTGTTGATCTGCTCATTAATCCCTGACGTGATGATCGTTGCATTGGCCCAGTTTTTGAAAATGCCTTCAGATTCTTTGAATTAATTGCAACTTTTATGACTTAAATAATAATAATTTAAAAGCTAAGTCCGGTTAAATTTAGTGCGATAATACACTCGTTTAGGTAAATCATAATATTAATACATACGTTCCATTTACAAAAGATTTCGGGTGAGATTTTTGTTGTTTCATATAATGTTGTGCCTTATCAAATTCAAACAAATAATTGTAAGAACATCCATCCATCCATTTTCTATACCCGCTATCATACAACTAAATAGCCTAATTGATTATGTTGTCACCAAAAATAAAACATGGTAAACAAAAAAATGTAAGAATTTTTTTCTTATCCACTTCTGTACATTAAAAAGATATTATACGACATGTAAAGTTTCACTTCATTTTTTTGCGTTGTCTACGTGGACATTTAAGATATTGGTATTGTCCGTATCCCACATGTTATTGTCCTTTATTGCCACAAACGCAAACAAAAAAAAACCAACATATAATGTCTTTTTGGGTGAAAGACACCTCGGACCTACCATCCACCAGTCTTTCTGCTTTAATTTATCCCCGGGTCGTTGATATCAGTGGCGGACAGAACCGCGCTCGCTTATGGGGTCTCGGCGCGAGAAAGCCGCCCCTTCGGCAGCTATCTGCCGATTTTCAGCCTCGCAGCTCGTCCCCTGAGCATTGCCCACTGCGCGATAATATCTCAAAGGGAGTGGTTATCACCAGGCATTATATTATAATCATTAGTGATCCTAGCCCTTTCACCCGTATTGCAGAATAAGCGCGGGGAACCATTAATCTAAACTAGAGCAACTGTTTGCTGAGACTACCCGTTTCCCATTCGCGTTGGACAGGGGATAATGTTATAATTCCTCATTTCTCCATGCCACTGTTTTAAAAGGAAAATGGGTCTGCCCACCGGCTTTGTGTAATTCATAGAGAAGAAAATCAACTGCAGCTGGTATAATAATCCCATTATAAAAAGTGTACCTGTTTAATGATTTTACTTTAATAGTAAGAACATTTTAAAAACTTTCAAATGCTCTGCCAATATGCCTTATAAATGTGGAGGATTTTTTTGTGGTTTATTGTTTTTTGCCCTTATTAATAATTTCCCTTGGGCTGTTATGTGCCCGTACGTCGTAACTAAAATAAAAATAGTTGTATGGGCTTACAAAAGACAGAATTGGCTGTTTGTTAATTTGTTTTAAGCAGAATGAGTAGAATGATTACGGTGCAATTCCTGTGTCGATATTATCGCTGACGAAGTACTTAGGCGAAAAGTCAATATAAAATACAAAAAGTTGCATTTATTTAGCCGAAAGACTGCGCAATGTAAAGCGATGCGCAAAGTCTTCTCTGTGTTTGATTATTGGTTTTGGGAGAGAAATAACAGCTGTTACGGTGACGGGACAGCCGAAAGAGATCTATAACGTCCATCGAATTTCTCTAGCCAGTCTGCTACAGAGTTGGGAAGTCAGGAAAATGTTTTTGTTGAGTTTTTTTTTTTTGGTCAATATCCAGAGATGTGTTCGGCACGTCTTCCTAAGACTATCGGGCCATAAACTTCAGAAATTGTACTTGTTTTTCAAATATTATAAATGTATTTAATTTCCAACATTTCAGTTAAAACTTTCGTATTAAAAACACTATGATATGAACGTACTGCTTGTATTTTTACATGGATCACTCAGGATATCTGTGTGTGACGTGCAGGCACGTGAGTCGCAGATAATGCAGGGAATTGTTCCCGACGAGTAACGTATGATATTGCTGCAGTTCTGCTTGTGCCTCGCCTCAGCTCTCGTCGGTAACAGCTCGCCCGTGAGCTCCGATCGACTGCACCGTTACTTCACGGAGGTGCGCAACTGCAGCACCGCAGCGTTCATCCGCTCTGAGTGACAGGGTGTCTCTCTTGTGCCCACCTCCCACTTGTCCTTACTGCGAAAATAAAGACATTTTTAAAACATACAATACACATAGCTCTGCCCGTTATGAATATCTTCCTCGTTTATTTAGTATAGCTCAGGCACGAAACCGTAGCTATATTGGTGACTAGGAAATACCGTCCTTTTAATTACACGGTAGCCAATATCTTAGTTGCACACCTCAGACTTCAGTGTCAGGTTTACGTTTTTTTTCTCAGACCAGGAAGCTACATGAACAACGTAAGTAATCTTATTAAACGGTGAACAAAATTAATTATTCTAACGCCAAATTTTTTGCATCATGTATTATGTAGACCTACACATATCTCATGTTGTTAAATAATGAGGGAAATGTTTTTCCGTGGTTGTGTAATGGTTCATGCACTCTCATGCTTATTCTTTCGCCCTGAAAATGATGATTTGTGTGTGTGTGTGTGTGTGTGTGTGTGTGTGTGTGTGTGTATATATATATATATATAAACTTTTTTCCAGTTTATTGACGTCCGATGTTGCATTTCAAATGGAGATGTAATCTAGCATATTTTATGTTTTCCGCATAGTTTTATATTTTCTAAAAATTAAGAACTTTTTTCTTCAAGACATCTGGACTATTTGACTGGCAGTCAAGGAGGGCTCGCGGTTAAAATATTTCGTTAACAATGATTTTCATTTGAATGAAATGATACTGTCGATAAAGTAAAATAACAAAGCTTTGTTAATTTTGAAATAGTAAGACATAAAGGAAAGGCTGTAGGCATGCTGCACCAAGCTTTCGCTTTTCGGAAATCATAATGCACCAATTTGCTGCATTTAAGTAAGCATCTGATTTGTTTACAAATAACTGTTAGTATTTGCCACGTGCGATGCTTAGTTTAATTGTGTCCCATATTGCTTCCGTCTGTTAAATTTAAATCACTTGCAATGAAATGTATTTTACGATCTGTTATTCAGTTGTTTATTGTTAATTGGATTTATTTGTTTTTTGTTTTACATTTTATGTAGGTATTCGGTAATAGATCGCACATTACAGAAGAGCTCTTTATATTCCAGTTTATTGTGAATAAAAATTAACTTAACTGCGTGGTTAAAACCATACACTATGATTTTATGCGTGTGCATAAATTGCACTAAATCCTTTCTTAAATCCATAGATCGATTCAAAACAAAGTACATAAACAAATAAACAATGGCAGGAGGGGGAAAGCAGAGCGTTGCAAAGTGAGGCCCTCTGCTCATAGGCCCGCTCTGTCACAGCTCGCGGCAGTACCGCGCGCTCAGCTGATCAAAGCTCGAGTCAGGGGTAATATTTCTCACTTTATTACTAGAGTCACCGCGAGTCTGCACGGCCTGCGATCACAAACTGCACGATTCTGTCATACTCGTGGGTTTAAGGTACACCTACAGTCATACAATGATAAAACTATATATGTTATTAAACTAAGAGGCTGTAAGAGGTTGCATTTCTTACTCAATGATTATTCCAGCAATCTTTTCTCTTTCAGTTGCATACAGTTTATAAGTAAATGTTTCATTAATCTTTTACTTTCAGTAAAAGTTATGAAAAAACTTAAGATATTTTGAGCTATGTTGGATACATATATATATATATATGTATATTTTACCAAAACACCATTAATATTGTATGTACTTGAATACCATCACTTTCGTCTTATACGTTCATAGTAAATTGGTTCCATGCATGAAGGAGCAGATTCTTATATCTATGACGAAATCGACGTGTGATACTGTAGGCAACACAGTCGCAATATCATAGGCCTACTCCAATCAATGACTGAAAAGGGTAAAAGCCATTTAAATAATTTTATTAATACAGATCTTATATATCGAAATATTAATTCATGTAGGCCTGCTTCAATATCTAATTATTTTAGTTTGAGCTCCAAATGCTTTTTATTCTTTACAGTGCGTAGAATCATTTATATGTATGCTGACGGTGCAGCGGTTAGCAGGTTCGGCTTATGTGCGCTCGCGATAGAAATCGCTAAACTAAAACGTTTAGTCTAAAATCAGCTTCAGCTGGTGCTGAGATTGCTTGTGGTATTAGGTCCGTACTGCATACCTGCTTACATGACTGCAAGCTAAGTGCGATGGTAATTCAACTGAACTTGAACCTTCGGGAACTATGGGAGCGAGTCATTTTCCTCCGGATTTAAGTCTGTCGATATTTCCTATTCTGTTTAATACTTGTGAATCTGGCAGTGTAATTACGTTGTGTAAGGGGGGCAGTTAAATACGCCACGTCACACAGACACAAGGAAAGGAAGGTAAACTGGTAACAGAAGGGTATGCAAAGTAGTAACATAAAGGCCGATCTGCAGGAGTTGCCGGTATTGATATTTGTCCCGTGTCGTCACAGATAGAAAGCAAGCGAATTTGAATGTACATTGGCCAATACAGCAATTCAACATAATAACCTTTCCGACGTTAAAATTGCTTACAGCCCCTTAAGCTATTAAATGTCACAACAGGGTAGGCCCATTCTACATGGAGAAGCGGGCGCGTGATCCTGGGCACGTGTTTGGCTGGCATGCATTTTATCGTTTGTTTCCTTGGGGCCGTGCATTTCTCGATCGATAGCTCCCTCTAGCCTTGCCCCTGCTCACGGCTCCCTTGGTTTCAGTAATGTAAAGCGAAGGGGAAAAAAACGCATGCCTTTTTCAGTCATGAAAATGCATAATAACATTACGGTGAATAATATATTAATAATGACGGATGGCCGGGTTATTATGCTATTAGTAATATTTTCAACAGGCGCTTACATATAGACATAGTTCAATAAATGTAACTTTTAGATTAAATAACCCGTTGGTAAATAGATAAAAATATATATTTAATTCTGTAAACACCGTTCTTAAAACTTAAAAATAGCATCTGCCCCCTTTCGATGCTTCTGCGTACCCCTCCAGTTCCACAAATGGGATCGCCTCACACGTCTCATGCCTTCCCAGCTATCTGACTAATCTCACGTGTTATCGTGTCCAGGATGAACTGATCCAAATAAGCATTCTGAGGCTAACATGTAACTTATTTGGAGGGAATCCATGCGCCTCAGAAAATAAGAGAATGAAATCAAGTAAATAACGTCGCTGCCTTTACAATATTTTATCACATTCGTCAGAAATATGTGTAGCAAGCTCAGTAGTAGCAGGCCTAGTATTTAAAAGGAAAAAATATTGTCATATACTTGATGTTCAGCTGATAACATGTTCAATTATAAACAATGGTAGACTTAAATGATTTTTTTTCAACTAAAATAGTTTATTAATCAAACTGTGTTCAGCACACCACTGAAACTCACCGAAAACAAACCAACCAGATAAAAATTCACCTCCCTGTACAACGGATTTGACTTGAGAATTCTGAAGGTGTCAGTAATGGCTGAGTTTTGTCGACCAACTGCCAAAACTCCGATTTTTTTCAGAAGCCTTCCTGTTGTTTTCCCCTCCCTTCCTTCTCGTCTCTTTGAGACGTTAGTGGAGACATAACCAGATGCTCAGCAGATGAATTAAAATACGCTCGGCGCAGACTTTACAAACAGACAGACAGTCACATGTAAGAGGTCGAGCAAGGGGGTTAGGGGGTGGCGTCTGACAAAAACAAGGGAAAAGATGCGGGGGCGCGAAGACGTTGTGTGTTCATCTCTTATCTGATATTCTTTCCGCAACAACACATGTCATCTAAGGGTCCCGTAGTCAAAGAAAGCGCTCCCCAGACGATCCTCGGCAGCTGTCACCGCCGCGCGCTGTGCTGTAGGGCCAGTCGCAGCTTTGACTGGCCCTTCCACTCAGCCTTACATGAGAAGCGCCCCATATGCACGAGGCAGGACTGCATTGATTGCAGATTTCAGACGGCAATTTATACCCCGTCAGGATGTACTTATGTGAAAGGATAGGGCTTTGTATTTTAACAGTGCACGCAAGAGTCTCTTCTCGCTTATGTGCCTATATTATAGCATGACGGCAGTAATTGTTGTAGTGAGCTCGACGTGTGTGGTTTAATAAGTGTTGTGTATGCTTAGGAAACATATGGTTAAATAAAAATGTTAGGTGCAACAAAGATATACCTCAGCTGTACTGTCCATTCGCAGAAAAAAAGCACACAAACAAGCAGTCGTGTGGTTGGCTCGTTTCACGTGGAAAGTTCGGATCTTGTTTGTGAAAACGTTCGAGTGGTGGCACCATGTCTACTATACCTTAACATAAAATATCACAATATAAATCGATTAAATGAGCCAATGTGCAGTTATTGTGGATATCTTCGTCAAAATAACAAGTGATTTAGAGTAGAATATGTTCATGCTGGGTTTTCCCTTCTTGTTTTGAAGTCAAATAAAAGGTAAAGACTCATAGTAAGGGGAAACAGATTAACAGTCTCTGGTTTAAACATTCTTAAAGGCTAGCTGGTCACCTAAAATTTCGGGACAATAAATAATAGCAGTTTAATATACTTATCGTTTCACGAACATAAAAATATTTGTTCGATTACCGTACTTGGTAGTGTACATAGACTTAGATTTCTTTCTTTTTTGTTTAGACATCTGAGCGTTATAGTCTTTGAAATTTGGTTTTAGATTTTAAGTTTAGATTTCAAAATAACTAGCAACACTGTAACTGTTACCAGGATCAAGATTCAACGACTTCTTTTCACCCCAACTTTTTTGGAACACTGAACGCCAGGTTCAGAGTAAAGTGAATCATCATCGGCAAAACGTTATTAAAACAAGAAAATGTCGGTTCCCTCTGGATGTTGATTCGTGTATTTCAGATGGATAGACTTAACAGTCCTAATTAAACATGCAAAGGTGTCGAAACCATCAGCAGGTGTCAGGGTGATCTAACAACCTGTAAACTTTAGTACCTAGCCGTCTTTCACTTTCCGCCCTATCCGACAAAAGAGCAAAGGAGAATATAGCTGGGCCAAGATTCTGTCTAGATTAATACGCGCATTGAAATTTCCAGTCGTAATATTACTAAAACAAATTGCTTTGACTTTATTATAATTGGGCACCATAGAGCAGACTTTTATGACAATCTACGCATAAATTAGAACTGCATTCTTTGCCCCTCGTTTTTAGATGCACACCGTTTGAAAGTGGCGTAGTAAAATAAAAAAAATATCGATAATGAATTTAAGAATGACGCAAAAGCGGCGGCTTAAAGGTAACGTAAATAATCACTTTTTAGTTGAGCGGACTTACCTGTAGGCGCGCTCCTGAAAGCAGACCTCGAATTCCAAAACAATTCCCCGGTCATTTTTCTATTTTCAGGTCCTACGAAGCATGTGACTCAGATAGCTATGCAGTCTCTTTATAGGGTATTACATGCGCTTTATTGCTTTACATATTTACACAACTGAAGACACAACTGGCGTTTTTTCGCCCGTTTTCATTCTGTCTTTTGTTGATTTATTGCGTCTATTGCAATGCAGATTCACACAGATTTCTATAACCAGGAAATTCAAAGGGATGCGTATTTCTGTTCATCCGCCGTCCTGTTAAGCAAAGTCATAATAATTTGTCCTCGTATTTTATAGTCAAACACACCAATAATCCTGAATATTTTTGCTTCTTTCTCTAATAATCGGCATGATGCTCCATAACCTATAACGAAACGCCACTGAGAAACTGAACTTATTTACGGATATTAGGCTACTGGTCTCAGGCCTTCAGACAAACAATCGTATATTCGTCTACGAATTGTACACATTTATAAACTTGGTAATAAATACCTTTCAGATTTGTTATTCATATATACCTTGTCAAATGAGTCCAAAAGACGTCCAAATAGTTCCGTGACCATATGGATAATTATTCTTTCACCTAGACCGTTTGTATTTTTTTAAGTCGAGCCACCATATTAACTAACATATGACAGTTTCTGAGATTTTTGACAATTGGTTTGTTCTGTTCCCTATAAATAGTACAGAGTGTACCGGCAGAGCTTGGACGAGATGGCTAATGGTTACTCGGGTGGCAGGACGCTGATTGGCTTCAGCAGAGCGTGACGTCACGAAGCTGTGAATAAGGCTGGCTCGTGTGCTTTCAGGAACATGCAGAATACTGAAGGCTGAGCGAGGAGCGTCAGCCCTGCAAGGAGATGACAGACGCGCTTTTACAACACTAGCATCGTGTACTACACCGAGGGAAACCACAGAACCGGAGGGGAAGCACAACTAGTCACTTCTAGTCAGACGGTTGGGTATCGTTTTTCGACGGGTATTCACCAGTGGATAAACGGTTATGACAAAGTATATTATTATGCCTCATGGCTTGTTTGTACTACTGTATGTCAGTATTGTAAAAACAATAATTTGATGAATTTTCAGCATTTACGCACACAAAACGATCTCTCGCCAATGCTTTACCTTGACGAACACGGAGAACTGCTAACAGGCTGAGGTGGTTTGAATTTCTTTTGATGGTGATTTGATCTTCACTTCTATAAATTTATATTTTAATACCGACTCATTGATTTGTATGGAAGAAGAACGAGAAGACTGACTCCCGAGGCTTCAAAGGCTGTGGTGCTACCTCATACCTGAGAACACTATATTAATCTTTTTTCCCACCATCACCTGCCGTTTGGACCCTACGGATCTGTTCGCTGACGACTTGTACCAAGGAGGGAAAGAGAGGCGCCGTTATTTGAAAATTTCCGTCAACACAACCACGCTAGGAACTTCAAGCAGATAGAGAACCAAATCCCGTCATAAGAAGAAAACAACCCTTTTAAAAAAGAGAGAGAACGAGAAGAAATTAAACAATCAAACGAAAAAGGCAGAGTACCACAGTAGATTTGTGGGAGCAAGTCCAAAGACGATGGTTCACTGTGCTGGGTGCGAGAGGCCTATATTGGACAGATTTCTACTCAATGTTCTGGACAGAGCATGGCACGTCAAATGTGTACAATGCTGTGAGTGCAAATGTAATTTAACGGAGAAATGTTTTTCTCGGGAGGGAAAACTATATTGTAAAAACGACTTCTTTAGGTAAGCTCTTGACTCAAACCTCTCTTTTCTTTTCTTACCCAAGCAATTCTTTAAACTGTTTCATTTGGACAGGCTGCATTAGAATTCAAAACGCAAACAAAATGGAATTTCCTTCTGTCGATAATAAAACCGCCTTAGATGGAATATACATTTTTGTTATGGCGGCGCGATTTATACTATGATTAAAGAAACAGATTTAGTATCTTTGATAGGTAGCCCAACCTCATTTCCTGAAACGCAACACAAACTTACCCAAATAATGTCTGTGTAAATGGACCGCAGGTAAGTTGAATTAATTCTGAGCTAGGCTGAACTTTTATGATCGAATGTTTTTCAGAGCATTAAACAACAATTGGTAACACTTTAATTGTAGCCTTTCAAACTCCATTTATTATTATTATTATTATTATTATTATTATTATTAAATGCTAAATGGCATTACTATTGAGCAGTATGAAACATTCTTAAGATAAAATCTAATATGTTTATGCTGGTCATGCATTATATAAGGCTAACATACCAAACAATTTTAGGCCTAACTATTGCCGTTGTGCCTGATTACGCATAGTGTATATAGTTTTCAATTTCCTTCATTCAAATAATCAGACAAAATAGGACAATATAATTTCGTGACAGTCAGTTTACTTAAAAGAGCGATCTTTCGATTTTTTTCTTTTTAACGTCTCGGAATTTTTGCTGTTTTTCGACAGTGGAAAACTATTTAAAATGTCCCGCATTTTCCCGACCATTTCCACGTTTAGAAGGTATAGCAACCTGCCCGGTGTAAAAATGTGTTGAAGTGATATACGAGGAACTTTTTATTAGATTACCGACTAATTAAAGGGTTGTTAATTTGTATTGTTATGTAAAGCAATGGGCAGATACGTTACAAGTCTGTGTGCTCATCCTCGGTAAGGGGCTTTAAGGAAATTGCGCTTTGTTTACAAGGCGCGCGAGCCAGGGAAGCCGCAGGGATCAGTGCTCCGCCAGGGTTCCAGGAGGAAGTGTAACCCGGCCCAGTGGTAGGCTGTCTGCACAGACTCGCGTGTTTGCCGCGGTTCAAGTGAAGATGTGATAAGTGGATTTGAATAATGAACCACTTTTAAGGGGAAACCCGCAGACAAAGCATCACAGACGTGCAGTCGACATATATTTGTGCATCGTTTCAATAAGCGCTGTTTAGGGATGTACACAGTTGACAATTACCGGAATTGTGCATTATTGTTGTTCTTTCTAAGAATCTCGCATGTTTATTTACAATTCAAACTGACAGTATTTGCGAAGTGACGATGTAAATAATTTAGTTTTATATTTTATTTTAGAAGATGAAAAAAGATTATAGGCCTATTGTAAAGAAAATTGGTAATGCTAGTTGGACCTAACGCTTGGCTTATTATCGGGTTAAGACAATTTATAAGACTGAAATACAATATATATTATAGTAATTATCCAGTGTTCTTTTATAAATTATTCACATCCTTTTTTCCACAACCATATGCAAAAGCAGATTGTAATATAATTGTATCCAGTTTTATTTCATGCTGAGAGTAAAAAAAAAAACTATATTACGTGCATATTGTCGGTGTATTATTGATGTTCGTCAAGATTTTTATTTTATTTATTTTTTATTTTTTGTCAAACAACGGGGTCCTGTTACCCCTCAGAAGACAAGAGTGACTGAAGTGTCAGTTGCCTATATACAAAATTGTAGAATTACAATTTGCTGAAACAAAATAATTCGGCATTCAAACTGGCCCAGAGATAATAATCTCCATGCTCCAGCACGATGTTATATATGACTGTACTTAAACCTCCTTGACTTTTATGCTTGAAACCACTTTTCGCATTTCTTTCCTAAAAAAGGGTCATGGCAATGAAATTCACGAGAGTTTGTTAATGTTTTTTTTTTTTTTTTTTGCACAATGGCAAGTATTTAGCTAACGTTGCTCCGCCGTCTCTTTCTTCGCTCTCCTTTTGCAGGCGATTCGGTACTAAATGCGCAGGTTGCGCTCAGGGGATCTCGCCGAACGACCTGGTGCGGAGAGCGAGGAGCAAAGTGTTTCACTTGAACTGCTTCACTTGCATGATGTGCAACAAACAGCTCTCTACCGGGGAGGAACTCTACATCATAGACGAGAACAAATTTGTTTGTAAGGAAGATTACCTGGGCAACGGTAACGTGAAGGACACGAACCTCCTCTCAGGTACGACGAGATACCAGTGCAAGGAAGCCAGCTCAATTCAGCAAGCATGTACAAAATTATCGGTTTATTTAATTTTATGTTGCTTAATAAACACTACTATCATTACATTATCAAGAGTAATTTAAAACCATTTTAATTACATGTACTCAAATATGTTTATATGCCCGGCCGTTCAGTTACGATTTCCAAACAATATTCAGATATATAAAGAAGTATTTAAATCAGTATGTAATCTGGTCACCGCATTTCTACATTTTCCTGAGCCGCAACATTTTTATTTGTGCATGTTTCGTGTGGATATGCGGATATTTTTACGTGGTTACGGCATATTTCTATTAATTTTGTCAGTTGCGTGACGAGGCATTTAGGCCACTGCTAAAATATTGGCTGTCGTATAAATAATCATTTTAATATCCATTCCCAACTCATCAACGTTCATAGACAATACTTTACTCTCAAGAGAATTTTTTTTTTTTTTTACATTTTGATGTGTGTTTCAGTTCATGAAACTGGCTTTGTAGTATTTGTATTACAGGCGATTTTTATATAAATATAGAAAATACATATTGAATACATTGGACACCTAATCTAAAGTAGGCCTCCATTTAATCATATTCTGATTTTAATGTTTTTTTTTTTTTCAACAGTTACGGCGTGCAGTGACCCCAGTTTGTCTCCAGATTCCCAAGATCACTTGCAAGACGACGTTAAAGACTCGGAAATTGCGAATCTGTCTGACAAAGAAATAGTAAACAATGAAAATGACGACCAAAATCTGGGCGGTAAACGACGCGGACCGCGAACCACCATTAAAGCCAAGCAACTGGAGACTCTAAAGGCGGCGTTCGCGGCCACCCCGAAGCCCACGAGACACATCAGGGAGCAGCTAGCACAGGAGACGGGGCTCAACATGCGAGTGATTCAGGTACAACGGAAATAGTCCACCGGCAAGAAATGAACCAGATACCTGTAAATAAGTATATAACACAAAAATTACAGGATGATAAAAGGATACACATATGCAGAGATAGCGCAATATATTATCTCAGTAAGATTTGTAATAATTTGCAGCGTTTTGTCTTTCTTTCTGTGACACGTTTAAAACTAACTGGAAATTATGACTTTGCTTTTGGACCAGGTTTGATTGAATTTAATTTACCTAAACACAAAAAGCCAGAGAAAATTCGCCGTTATTTCAATAGTCTTTCGGGCGAAGAGGACGGGTATTAACTCCCAGCGCTTTAGGCGTCTTATAACGCTACCAACAAATTAAAACATATGATGATGGCTTGTTATATTATGGAAAGTGTCACACCGGACGCCCGGGCTGTCGAAGGGGCACACGAGGAGAGCTGTCCTTTGCCATGGCCTCTCTCCATGTCTCGAGTGTGTCACAGGCGCCGCGCACCGAACAGCCACCGACACCGAACACGTTTACAAATCACTTAAATCCTATAATCGCCTGTATGGAAATCGTAGAGACCGGGGGCATGCTTTCATCGGAGGATGTCACACTGAATTCAAGAGCGAAATATTTGGCATTTGGCTTCGTATTTTCAAAGAATATTCATGTGGCTATTTTAGATAACTGGCTAGAGTAACGGTTAGATATGCCAACTGGCGTGACACTCCCGCGGACGCTGGGAGTCTTGGCAATAGGGTGGCATCACGTTTTGCGACAACATTTAAGGCCTGCTGGGCCCTTACGTAGTCAAGTGGAAACGCACAAATCTGTTTCAAATTTCTGAATGCTGCCGCGGCCTTGAAGATGGTGAAAAATAACAAGGATGATCATGACCTGATATTGATTAATAGTCGTGGTACTTGTAGCAGTCTATTATTATTTTTATTATTATTATTATTAGTAGTAGTATTAGTATTAGTAGTAATACTGTTGCAATAATAATAATAATAATAATTATTATTATTATTATTATTGTTATTGTTATTATTATTATTAATAATAATAATAATAATAATGTCACCCGGTGTCAAGGTAACGAGAGAAAATGAAAAGCGGGCTACATTGTTTGTATTAATAATTTGGACGCGATGAAAATATTTACCTACAATATATTAAAGAACATATACATAGGTATTATTGTGGATACGTGGTATTAAGGTAATGATTAATGTAAAACGAACAGAAAGCTCAAGTCAAAAGCAGGGTACGAGATTAACAGAGTGGAGGAGTTAGATATTTAAGAACGTCGCGGTAAAGTATAATTAGCAGTCGGAATTCAAGGATGAACATATAGATTACGAAATAATAACCTCGCCGAGCCGGTTAATATATCGGTAACAACCCTCCTATTAAGTATTAATTGGAGATTTTAAGTCCTTGGTGTAGCCCTACTGTCGGGGTAAATGGAGGGTTAAAAGATCATTAAAGTGAGGTTAGATCTGAGAGTCTCGGAGTGACGATAATTAGGAGTAATCTTGTCACGGCAATACGAATTCACTCAATCACATCAACTCATCCCAGTCGAGACTTGAAAGCACTTTGCGCATCACGCGGCATCGGGAGGTACAAATAAATCAACTAAAGTAACGTGCAGTGGCGGAGGTTTATGATGACGCCATAGGGTTATTATTATTATTATTATTAATAATAATAAAAACATTATTATTATTAACATTATTCGTGACACAGTAGCTTGCGATGTACCGTGTTTTTTATTGTCAATATATCATTACAGGTCTATATCTGACCTACTTATTGTTCTATCTATCGTCTTCATTTTGATAATTTGTCATAGGCTAAGAATGTTTTTCATATGTCTAGGGGTTATTAGGCCTATATCGTTCGTTTATTATTTTAACTTGATGGTTGTATACGTTGCCCTGCCGTCTTATATGTAGACCTAATTACCAATGTTTTATTTTATTATAAAAGGAAAAAGATACAAGTTTTTAGGTGAAAATAACCTTTTTACTAGAAATGCAGAATCTGTTTATTACGTTCGTAATTCTGTGTCTTAGTTTTATTTTCTAGCCTATTTATAAGTGATGCACAAAACGGATATTTCAACGAGTTCATACCGTCTGTTTATATGAAACTTGAATTAAAAAAATGTTTTTACAATGTTTTACATATTTTGAAATTTTAATTTGTATTTTTTTGTCAATGTAGTCGCCGCCGCGTTTTTTTTTCTTGGAAGGTCTCAAGCAGTAAACCCGTACAATATGTCATATTGTCTTTTGGTCTGGTTATGTACATTCATGACATCGGTATGTCTTCTGCAGGTATGGTTCCAGAACCGGCGATCCAAAGAGCGGCGTATGAAGCAGCTGAGCGCTCTTGGAGCCAGGAGACATGCATTCTTCCGAAGCCCGAGGCGGATGAGGACGCTGGTGGACAGACTGGAACCCGGAGAGCTTCTTCCGAACGGCCCCTTCTCTTACTACGGAGGTGAGATTTTGTGGCTTCACATTCTTGTGAAAAGTGCGCGTAATTTAACACGTGTTCGCTAACGGCTACTTCTGTTTGTACTGCTGTCCCATGACGCTCAGAAAAACAGAGATGGCTTATGAACTGAAATAATTTAAATAGAAGCATACGACGAGTTAAACTATTGAAATGTGTATGGGTTCGTATGTATTTGAAACGACTGTTTTCCAGAACAAAAATGCGGACAATTGCGTCCCCTATCGTGTAAGGAACGAATTTTGTCCAAATGCGACATGTGAAACATTTAGTAAGAGCTGTTTTTTGAAATAGGCCTACACAGGTTCGAATTTGCAATTTCAATAACATTCCAAATTAACATGAGTGACAAACACTTTTCGTTAGTTTTATTGGTTGCTGGAGCTTGAACTGAAAGAAAATGCGTGACTACCATAAAATTATATTTTATTAATTGAGTAGGTTATATATTATTAACCTAATAGTAATATTAGTAATATTTCATACTTGTCTGTACGGTATGCACAGCGGATTTTTATAGCATATGTGTGTGTGTGTGTGTGTGTGTATGGGCACGCGCATGCGTGTGTGCACGTGCATATAATGTGTGTGTGTGTGTGTGTGTGTATGAAATTTGAATATTGTAGCAAATTTGAACACATTACACATCACTACTGAATGGGATATGGATACTGTTGAAACAAGGACTGAAATAATATGAGTAACAATAAGAATATTAATACTTTCAACAACAGTAACATCAATGAAGCTGTTATTGATGTTGTTGTGGTGTCTCTTGTTATGGTAGTAATTAGAAACCTACATTTAAGGCATTACTTTATGGTATAGTAATCAGTGTCAGGTACCTGATTCTCGTGATCATGTCGGCACGTCACCTCAGCCGGCAGTAATGGGAAACACACCTACAGCAAATTCCTGGGGCTGGCGTTCAGTTTGGGAAAAGCCTGCAATCTCCATCCGGACCGGTTCTGTTAATTTGTAACTAGACAGTTTCATTGGGGCCGATTGGCCGTCAGACCTCCCAGCAGCCAGCTTTTGTTCTCTTGCTATGTGAGGAGGCAGAACAGGCTTTCAGGAAAACCAAGTGCAGTTTCCCCACCGCTGACGTGTGTGTCAGTGTGCAGCCTGGATTTAGACCTCATTCTGAGACGTGGCTAACTCTTAATGCAAAGACAAACCCAGCTCCTGTAAGATGATGAAACCATTGAGTCATTGACTTTCTTTTTTTTAAAACCATTTTAACTAAAGTCGACAGCTACCATCTGCAGTTCCGTGAAGACTTTTTTAGATGGAAAGAAGTATAATTTTTCATGAGCTTATTTTTCAAAATTAATATCCATCCATCTGTCCTTCTTCAGACGCTCTACTACATAAACATAAAGTAAAAATTAAATATGTATATAGGCCTTCTGAAGTGTTTGTCAGTGTTTGAGGTCATATTCAGACAATGGCATATAGAACAAAAATGATCAAAATTTGCTATCTTGTTAATAAAGGACTATATGAAGTATAAATAATTTTTAAAAATGAATTTATTCTCAGTATTAATTTTTTTTAACCATAAAGCACTTATCAGAAGGTAAAATCACTAATGAAATGTTTTTTGTAATTAATTTCTGAAAAAAATTGTTCTCTCCACCCAAGATTAATTTTGATTTAAGTGTAACATTTTCTGTGACTAATGTGGTAAAGAAAACTTTCCCCATCGAGACAAAAAACAGATTAATCCAAAACAGTGTTATAACAGAGCCTTTGTTCAAAGTCTTACCCTGATATTTTCATTTTATTTTTATCAGATTATCAAAGCGAATACTACGGTCCTGGTGGCAACTACGACTTCTTCCCCCAGGGACCTCCATCGTCACAGGCTCAGACCCCCGTGGATCTCCCCTTCGTGCCATCCTCCGGCCCCACTGGCACCCCCCTTGGGGGCATGGACCATCCCCTCCCGGGACACCACCCATCCAGTGAGGTCCAGCGCTTCTCTGACATCATGTCCCATCACCCCGGCGACTCGCCCAGCCCAGAGCCCGGCATCCCGGGGCCCCTGCACAGCATCTCCTCTGAGGTGTTTGGGCCGAGCCCACCTTTTACCTCACTCTCTCTGAACGGCAGCGGATACAACAACCACTTGTCACACCCGCCCTCGGAAATGAACGAAGCCACAGTCTGGTAGCGAGAAAGAAAGAAAGGACAAGCCAGGAGGGAGGGAGAAAGGAGAGCGGAGTGGGGGGGGGGCCTGTGCGAGACTTGGGGGGTGGTGGTAGGGGCTTGGACGTTGATCAATTTTTGTCATTCTTATTTATTTTTTCTATTTCCTTTGTCCATATGATTTTGTAAGGAAAGGAGCGTACAGAAAACGGCAGCACCACTGGACTGAGAGGTTGTAAACATATATCTTGATATTTTGTTGATGTTCGGTTGTTTTTTTGTAACAATTTAAGAACAAAACCACGTAAAAGACTGGGTGTGACTGTTTACCTGTGTTTATGCTCTCTGTATGCTGTGGGCATGACGACTCCGTCATGAGGTCCGACACAGCAGTGCCCCGCCAGAAATATCCACTGCACCACCTGGGAAAAAAAAGAACCATTTTAAATTCTACCATTTTTGGAACGCAAAAGCATCGCTAACTACTATCAAAGACTAAACGGCTACATATAAAACGCCTAGGTTTTGTGGCCAGTGATATTGACTCTAGAACAGCTGAAATGAGTCAGCCTTGTGTATTCTTGGCGCTAGATGTGCCCCTGATATCTATCTTAATGCTCCTCAGACCTCTTTGCCGTTCAAGGCTCCGCCATATTGACACTTAAACACCTTTTTGATGCTAAACATGTTTCTGAAGGGCAAGGGATTTATTTTTTTTTCCTATCTTGGACTTTCTGTTTCATTCTTTCAAGAAATCCACCAAATCCCAAGAAGTTTGCCTTCAAAAGGTAAACGTTAAAAAGTTATATGGATTGTAAACCCTTTATTTAATGGAAGAGAACTTGAAATGTTGCTAAATGAAGTCTACCTTCTAAAAGTCTTTTAACGGGGGTCTGAAAGGGACTTAGAACAGTCAACTGTTTACGTAATATATTTAATTCAGGAGTTAAAAGTATTAACCATGTTTTAGAACCTCTTGATCCAGATGAAAAAAATGTTCCAAGCAACGAACCAAACTTTTGTATTGATTTTATTTATATTGTATGAAAAAAAAAACAAGTTTGCTGGGGTTGTGGTTCACTGTGCTAGTTTGTATAAGATTGTTGTTTACAAAAAAAATTTAAAGAAAAAAAAACACAAGTAGACAGTTGCCAAATAAAGGCATAGCACAAATACTGTATAAGTGCTTTGCATCATCAACTGCAAACCGTGTTGAAACAAGTGTCAGTGTTTAAAAAAGTAAAGAAGTATTTACTTCTTGATTTTCTAGTCTGCTGAAAAAAAAACATTCATAAAATTGTTAATATAATAACATACTTAGACCAACAGGTTTTATTTTTGTGTCTTTAAAAGAAAATCCAAAATATTAAAATTGATGGTCGAATATGCAGCCCGACGCTGCTACTTTCTTTAAATATTAAGCCCCTCATGGTATGTCTTTAATTGTTCTAATAAACCTAAGCTTATGTGCCATTCAGTGCATATTAGACCATTCACTGTATAAATACAACATGTTGAAAGATTTGTGAGTTTTTAATAAAACTAGAAAATATAAACGTCGTATGGTTAAAAGGCTTTCTTTGGTAAGGTTAGTCTGCCATTTCATCTTGTTTAGAATATGTGAGGGTCTGTGTACAACAAAATATATTACAAGAATTATACTTATAGACGAATAAATTATTATGGTGTTTATTATTCCATTAACCTTTGGTCTATCAAGCACCTTAACGTTGCAACTGGCGATTTTATGCTCAGAACAACGGAAGAACACGCGGTTATAAAGGATGACGGGGGCGCAGGAGCTGGATTATCCTCCGCATAAATAAGTATTTGTCCCTCACGTTTCACCTGTGCATCCCTGCAGGGGAGAGCAGAAGACCAGCCTACGCACTTTCATAAGACCGCAGCCTTCTCTAAGGTGTTGGCACAATAAGTAACAAAAGATAATCTGCATTGGCCAGCAGTAGTGGAATAGCACGTAGCCTTATCTAGCGATGCATCATTTGCCTGAGAATCCAACGTGGGAGATTTGCATTCTAAGTACATCCATGGCTGAACGTGCTGCGGTGGCACCTGTCAATCTCTTTGTGTTTATCGAGGTTTCACTGATAGCGGACTGGGGTGCGTTAAATCCTGAGGAAAATGCCCCACATGGTTAGAAACAACGACTGCTGCTTTAAAATACAGCAAACAGTGATTTCATAAAACGTATTACTTAAACGTTTTCCCTATTTTATATCAGATCAACAGTTTTGCTCTTTCTTACTTTCCGACTGATTTTGCTGTACGTAACATTTTAGTGAATGGTACAGAAACCACATTTAGCTGTTCCTCTGCCCCCCTGCTCGTATTTACCCAAGGGCCTGGGAAGCGGAATCGGGGAGTGTGAGAGCGACACTTTATTTGACGCGTGTCTCCCTCCCGGCCAGCTGGGCTCCCGGCGGCGGCCACGCTGCGCCGCCTCTCGCTCGCCTTTGTTTACAGCAGTAAGGAAAGCAAACGAGCATGGAGGCTTCCTCGTTATGTGTCTCCCAGCATGACCGAAGCTCTCACAGGCGTCTCTCTGAATGCACCATCACACCGGTGCAGATTCTTAGTTCCCTGCAAGTCAAGGAAGCGCCAGCATCTATATAAAGAATATAAATAAAATGAAACTGGCACGAAGCATTGTGAACGCGCGTTAACTTTACTTGACTTTTTTTTCTTTATTTAGCCGATTTAAATTACGAAATGAAAAATGGTATAATGCGCCATATTGATTTGTTTTTCCAAAGAAGTGTAAAAATTATTCAAAGGCGCGAAAGGGCAGAGCAAAGCGGGCACCCGGGTGCGGTGCATTTCCAGGGGGAAAAGCCGTTATCTCATTGCGCTGTGCGGTTTAGTTTGAACAAGCCCACTGGTCCCTCCACAGCGCCCAGCGCATAATCCCCTATGAATTAATCATGGTCCTGAGAGTTAAACAGGCCCGGTGCTGCTTGGGCTGGGGGGGGGCTGGCTCTCCGGAGCCGTGCGGCTTAACCGCGCAGCTGAATCCATGCACCTCGACCCAGGAGGGCACAACTCTTTAAATTCAAATTCATATTGATTGAATATCGGGTACTGGATTGAGCTGACCTTGTGGAGATGTTAACTATAAATCCTCTTTAAGAGGACTGAATTATTTCAAATTATGTTTTAATATTTTAAATTCAGAATAAAAAAATAACAGGATACAAAAAATTAGACATATGACAAATTCTGAAAACTGAAATAAAAGACTGCGCACACAAATCCAGTTTATTGAATAAACAAGTAAAGAAATATAAAGCTAAGTTTAAAAAAGCAATTAGCATTTCTTGTAATATCGACCAGTTGAAACGCGCTGGCGATTTTTTATGACGTAATCCGGCGCCGTGTGTCGCGTGTAGCTGAAGGAAAATGGCTGCCCCCATAGCTCAGCAACTCGAAGATTTGTTAAATCCCTTACCAAAATTCGCGGACCCAGAAGACGACCAGGATGAAGGTAAATTTCGACTTATATTGGTAATTCTACATTAAGCAGAAAAAGGAATGTAAAACTGTCTTTTTCGCTCATTAAATGGCTTTGTTTGCATGATTTTAGGAACACGCGTGGCAGAATGTAATGCTTGCTAGTGTAAATTACTTGGAGTACTAATGACAGCCTTTCGGATTGAACGCGAGTTACAGTTTCAAAGTTAAATTTATTGGTATTTATGAATGTATAACACAAAACATAAATCGAATGAAGAGTGTTAAAGCGCGTGCGATTGGTTACTGTTCTCACTGGAAAAAACTAACACCGAATGATCCAGGATACACCAAGGTAAAAGTGCAATTTGACGGGACTCTTTCACATGTTATCACCAAAACGATCAAAAAAATTCTCGTATATTGATCAGATGTTTTCGCTGTCATCCTATTCTCAAAAAGGATGAAGGATGCTTTCTTATGGTACTGTCGATTGGACTCTAGACTTCATTTCTTTTGTATAGACTCGCTTTCGGCACTTTTACATCAGATCTATACAGGGATTCATATTTGACAAAGAATATATCGTTTTGCCTGTTGTTTTCTATACAACTCGTCGTGTTAAAATTGGAGTGGGGGGCTCTTTTCCACGTCTGTCACATATTATTTTTAAATAAGATATAGAATATTTATTTCCGTGGAGGCAATTAGTGGAACGAATACCGGCGCTCCTGCCCGAAAGATTAGGATGGCAGCACAGAAGAAACCGCACATACAAGCAGGGGAAAGGGGCTTAAAACATGATTCTAATAGCGGATCCACCATTTCCGTAATGGCTTTAAATCGCTTGTTGAAAATCGTTACTGGTTTTTTGATTGGCGAAACCTTGTTGATCCTCCGATGGGTAGCTGCCCGCTTCGTGGAGCTTGCGGTGGGACCGACCCGGTAAGTGAGGTGAGGAGTGCAGCTGAGAGAAGTGGCGAAGATGCCGCCTTATGGCGACCACCAGCCTTCTGACGATTTTCGAGGGTTTTCGGAGCGACTGTGTGTGATTACATGTGTTTGGAATGCACCATTGCCGCATTTATTTTGTTTTTCTACTACGATAAACGAGATTTGAAAACCGCTTTGATAATACGAGATCATATGCTGAATTTGTTTATTTTTTTCTGTTGTTCAAATTTTGAACATGCGCTATTGCGCATCTTATCTACATATAATTCTTCCCCTGGAGACAGTTGTAATACACCTGAATTAATAATAATTTTATTTGTTAAATATTTTAAAAACAGGTTAAATACTCATAATGGGTTTATTTTCTTAAGGTATCTAGGAGGCTTCTAGTCGGTTCACGAGCTTATATCATGCCAGCGGTGTAATCGTAAGGAAGGACTTAGTGTTTTCATTATTATTTATTACCATGTTGAACCATACTTAGGTACTTGCAATGCCCATTTTTCTAACCATAAAGTAGGAAACCTGACAGGAATGTTATGTTTATACAAATGAAATAGCAGCTTGCATTTGATTTGTTTTCAAAAGAGGTGGTGGATCATCATAAATGCCATGAATTTGTTGTCTAACAATTAATGTCTTGATGTGTTCGTCTGGGGACTGCGCATGTGTATTTTTGGAGCAAAGCGGTCATTCTTTACCTTATTTAATTTTTAATCTTTTTTAGAAAGGCGGTAGAAGAACAAGAATGATATAGAGCTATTACTGATGGAGTCGTTTGATAAAAATGGATATACAAACGCATAAATAATGCCACAGTAGACCTTAAATAATTAACTTTAAAAAGTAATATAAAATGTATTACGCCAGTGGCTCCATTTGTGAGGTACTTGAACAGGAAAACCCAAGATTCAATATTTGAATCCATTCATTATTTACTGGCTTACGCCTCAGCCCATGATCCTGCTTCATACATTTGTCTTAATAGGATTCATTAAGTAACAAATCGTTTTTTGGTAGAGCCTGCGCCACTCGTTGCTGTGTTGCTAAAAGTCACCCCTGGCCTCCTTCCCCACACCTTGCAGAGACCCGAGCCAAGGTGATAGAGGCGTTCGACGAGGGAGAAAACGAAGACGAAAGTAACAGTGGCCTGCGGAAACAAGCTTCCGCCCCGCTGTCCGATACGGACCGGCGGTACCGGGGCAGGGTGACGTCGCGTAGGAAGCTGCAGGAGGAGACTGAATCTTCTGGTAAGTCTTGGGGGGTGTGGACAGATAGATTAGGGGATGGATGTGTTAACTTGTGTCATGAGTGTATGTTAAATTCCCGTCGCTAGATCAGTGTGGATGGTTAAATGTCAGATGGGAAGACATTATAGAGACTGATGAGGAAAGTGTAAGGAATTGGATCTGGAGAGGAAGTTGCTTTTACAGTAGCAAGCGACCTATTGATCATAAGTGATTGGACATTTGATCTCCACTCAGAACCCATGATCAGCTTGATGGATGGGTGGCGTGGGGCGGTCCGATCGGGGGCGCGTTGGGATGGTCGGGGGGGGCAGGGGGGGGGGGGGGGGGAGGGGGTCGGGGGCGGGGGGTGGGGTGGGGGGGGTGGGGGGCGGCAGACAGATGTCCCATTGTGCTGTAATTGAAGCTCCAGCTGTTTGTTTCTCTGTTACTGTACAGAAAGTGCCTCACGTTGCTGTTAATTAACAAAATCCCCGCTTATCCTAAGAGGGAGATACCTGGATTAAGGCAGAGATTTGCAAGTCAGACTGGAGACATTGCTAATCAATTTTAAACCTATTAGACGATTAATTTACTTTGGTTAGCGAGCATGGTGGCTGCTCGCCCTAATCCCTCCTGCGTTGTCACTTTGGCTGCTGATGAGTGCTGAGTTGACTGTGAAGGTTGGCTGGTCAGACACCTGTGAGCTGCAGGGAAATGAGAGAAGCTTTGCATTTCTCAGTTGACCTTGGGACAGTCCCATGTCCATAAAAATTCATTCACACATTGTGGTCCAGATTTCCCGATGTCCCGCCCACTTTTTCTATTGGTTAGTAAAATTAATGATTAGGGAAGGTGTTTTTTTTTTTTAATGGAGTTTTTGCTGTACCTTTTTTTAGGAGATGAAAGTAAGGACGCTGATGAAGATGAAGATGAGAGTGAAGACCTCAGTGATGAGGAGGAGGAGCGGAACATGGACGAAGAGGATGATGAGAGTGAAGATGATACCGAGAGCTTTACTGCTTGCACAGCAGAAGCAACCACCATGAAGACCCTGGTGAAGAAGATGAAGGAGACGGACATTACCTTCCCCGCTGATGTAGACTTCCGCAAGCTAACCGAAGGTATGGATGATGCTGGAGACAGTGAGGACGATGAGGATGAAGACGAAGAGGATGAAGGGACAGAGGAAGATGAAAGCGAAGAACTGGAAACAGAGGAGGACATGCAAGAGGATGACTTGGATGAGGATGATGGTGCTGTGATGACCTTCTCCACGGCGAAGGTCAGTGAGGAAGTGGAAAAGGGGCAAGCCGTGAAGAATCAGCTTGGTATGTATGTCTGAATTTCACCTCTGCTGCTGAATTTCCAAAAGCTGTATCACTTGAACCTTCATTTCTCCTGATGCTTTTGACTCTCCAGCTCTCTGGGACCAGCTTCTAGAAGGACGAATCAAATTGCAGAAGGCTTTGTTGACAGCCAATCAGCTGCCCCAGTCGCACACTTTCCCAGAGTTCAAGGCCAGAGGTGGAGCAGACTTCACTGACGCACTGAAGAACAGTGAGTAGCCTTTCCACCAGCATTTCTCCCCATTTTATTTTTCTTTTTCCTGTATAATAAAATCAGCCAATCAGAGAAAGCCACCATGGGTGGGGTCTTCTCCACCGCTGCCATCTGTAGCCTGGTAATGTGGCCCTAGATGTGTCCTGCAGATTTCCGGGTGCTGAAGTTTTCTGCCTAAAGATCTCAAGTTAGCAAGCTCACAAACCCGAAAGCTTGGTTATTTTTAACATTTAGCCGCAAGACTTATCCCTCCTGTCTTCTGGGTTTGGTGCCTAACTATAAAACCCAGAATGATATATCCACTAAGCGAGGGTGTATGGTATGAATAATTAGTGTTGCTCTGTAAGATGGGGACACTTTGCTCGTGCCGGAGCCGCTCGGCGGGCCGCCGTCACCCTGCCGTGTCCGTGGGCTGGACTTTTCCCTGCTTTATTTTTAAACGCTCTTTCCAATTAAAGCGGCCTTGTGAGAGGGCAGCCAGGCAGCACTGTTATTCGATTCCATTAAAATGAATGAAGCGATGGCATGTGACAATGCAGTTAACAGGAATTAAAACCGGGGGCAAGATGACAGATTACAGGCGAAATTGAGTGCTGTGTGTGCAGGCGTGTGTGTGTGTGCGGTGCGGGGAATCCGCCTATCCGCCTTTCTCCCTCATTCTCTCTCTCTGTCTCTCTCTCACACACACACACACGCACGCACATGTAGGGTATACATATCCTTATGGGGACCGCTCATTCATTTCAATGGGAAAAA
>JABJVO010000068.1:867598-882239 GCA_026770805.1 Boulengeromyrus knoepffleri | reverse complement strand
CATCAGAAGCCGGGTATGATAGAAAACCTACTGGACGGTAGCTCTCCAGGACCGGAGTTGGAGACCCCTGGTGTAAACAGTGTTACCACCAAAAGTCAGTAGTCTGTATAAATTTGCCACATCCTTGTGTTTATTACATTCAGTTAACGGAGCACGCCACATGCTACTCTTATGATAAATCATGGAAGCAATAAGCACTGAAGTGGTGGTGAAGAAAGGGACAGTTCAACAGCCAGAATATCTTTTGAAAGAGGAGATATTGTGGGGTAACAAGGTGAAAAAGATGTCGGTGGTGTGACGTTACTTTTTGCAGTTTAAAGTCTGACACATTAAACATGAGGATACTTCAAATTTATACAGATTACAAACTTTTCAGGTGTCACAATATTGATTAATATTTTAGGTATACTACCTATCTGCTTACCAAATTGTGGGCATTAATGTCTTTAGTACCAAAATAGTACCAAAAAGCTGGTATCCGGAGGAATGTTTACGTCCTTCATAAAGCTTTGGTGATTATTGCGCATGCGCAATATGATCGCAATTATAACACGACAGCCTTATCTGCTTATAACCATAACATTTTTAAAGGCATTCGCTATTTGCTTTTGCATGTCAATTATCCTCCTAAAGGAGAACCAAAAATCAAGAACTAAAGGCTTTCGTAGATTGACGAATGAAAGGCTTGTACTAAAATTTAAGAAGTTACGAATATGTGAATTTCCTTTAATTTTAGGTAAGTTACGACAGAAAGTCCTTGCCAAACAAGTGAGTATCTTAAAGATTTTTAAAATGAATTAAAGATTTAAGTGTATGAACAACCTTGTTTGTCCTTTTTCAAATTAAATTGTTTAATTAGTTTGTTTTAACATTATCTTTGCTTTTTAAATCACATTTCTAGGAAGTGGATAAAATGCTCACAATTGCATCGAAAGCTCAGGCAGGCAAAAGCCTTTTCAGAACCATTGGAGATAATGGTAAGGTCAGAAACCTGTTATGATTTTTTTAAAATAGCTGATCTTTCTACTACTGAATAATTTCAACCCTTCTTATCGAAAGGAACTTTCTCTTAAAAGGTCCAGAAAGTTTAAAATAAAGTATTCTTAATAGAATGTTTACACATTTTAATTTTTAAGTTATGTTTAGTAAGCTTTAATATATCCATGCTGCAGTTGTTGAAGGTGGTACTGTTCATATTGGAACAAAACTTATCAATTCATTTTTTAGGTTTGATTTCTTACACAGAATATCTATTCTTGCTGACAATTCTCACAAGTAAGTGAACCTCCCCCACATGCCTTCACTGCAAAGAACAAATTTTCTTACTTGATAGAATTTAATAGTTTAACAAAGTACAATGTTGCACTGTAGATTTTGTTAGCACATAATGTTATTATAATAGCATATATAATTATATTAGGGGTGGCATGGTGGTGCAGTGGTTAGCACTGTTGCCTCACACCTCTGGTACCCGGGTTCGACACTCTGCCCGGGGTACATGTGTGTGGAGTCTGCATGTTCTCCCCATATCGCCGTGGGGTTTCCTCTGGGTACTCCGGTTTCCCCCCACAGTCCAAAGACATGCTGAGGCTAATTGGAGTTACTAAATTTCCCATAGGTGTGAGTGGATGGTGTGTGAGTGTGTCCTATGATTGGCTGGCTCCCCATCCTAGGTTGTTCCCCGCCTCGTGCCCGTAGCTTCAGGGATAGGCTCCGGACCCCCTGCAACCCAGAAGGATAAGCAGTTTGGAAAATGGATGGATGGATATTATTATATGCATATTTACAGTTTTAAATTTTGTTCTTGGATATCATGACTATGCTTTTCAGCTTGTGAAAATTAAGCTCCCCCTCAGTTTTAGTTCTGAAATATGATTGTAAGGAACAACCCAAATGCCCGACAACAACAATCCTATTGGGCATCTGAAGGCTCTGAATGCATGTAGGTCTTCCAAGCACTCCTGAAAAGTTACGCTTTAAATCAAACTGAATTAAATTTGACTTCTTGCTTTATTTTGGCTTAGGGGGTGTAAGTTAGTTTTGAACGGCAGTTAATTTGGACTGTTCTGATTGCTTCTGGACTTTTACTTGTTTAACTAAACTTGTTTGTTCTAGATTACAATTTGACACAGAATTCCCTTTTGGCCGATAAAGTGATATTCACAGATGTGTAAGGGACTGCAGGCAGAGATTTGTACAAATGGATCAAAAAGTATTTTGTTGCAAATTACAAATACTTGCTCATCAAATATAACAAAATACTGGTGACAAAATATACTCAAAATACAAATATACACATAAAATAGTAATGGTATATGATCCATCAGTGTACCATTACAGCCCTAGTAATGTGTATTATTTATTAAACATACAGCGTGCCCTAACCTTAAATAGAATTTGTGATTTGCATGTCTTATTGCGTTAATAGTAAAATGAAAAATTACTTTTGTAACATTAGTAATGTAGTATGAGCTAGTTGGGGTTGGGGGGGGGATCCAGAAGATCAAACAAATGTTCACTGTAAAATTCTCTTTACGCCTCCCCCAAGTTATACGCTGTAGGTGAAAGCAAGCTGGCTGCAAAGGGCAGCCACCTGTTGGGGCCCCCAGGGAGCTGGGGGTTAAGGGCCTTGCTCAAGGACCCACAGACGTGGCGAGGCTGGGCTTGAACCAACAATCTTCTGATCACAGGCCCAGAGGCTTTGCCCACTGAACCACATGCTGCCCAAACAGAAAAGGTGGCCACTCCCTGATTGGCAAGGGCCAAAACACAAAATACACAAACTCTCAGATGATACATCTAAGCCAAATCACAATCCAAAAGAGGTAGTTAGTCCAATCGAAACTCAATCCCATGATCAAAATTTAGCATAAATATATGAAAAGTACAATAACAAGCTCTCGCACACAAAACAGTCCTCAAACTGCAGGCAGAAGGGTTTTTATACATCTGATAAGCAGGAAACCAGGACCTAAAAAGGCACAGGTGGTCTTCATCTTGTCATTAAGTAGACGAGCAAAAGGCAGGTGTATAACCTGGCACTGGATCGGTGGAGCATGAAACCTAAAAGAAAAGATTTGCAGCCACAAACACACCGACTGTAATATCAGTCTCACATTGTGGTTTTGGTCTTGGATTCAGAACCGTTACACCCTTAATTTATTCCCAGTGTTTCTACAGAATTAGTGCCGATGGCTGAAAGGGTTGCTGGTTTGTGCATGTGCGAATGCAAGGAGGCACACTGACACTTTCTCAAATGAATTACCATAGTGAGTGATTTTCCTCTTTGGCCAACAGTAGAGTGCCAAGAATGCGCAAACTTAAACAATAAACTTCTTTAGATGTGTGCTCAATAAAATGTAACCAGCAGTTGTGTCGTATATAATATTCAGCATTAGGTTAACCAGTTGGTTCTCCATTTTACACAGACTTTTATACTGTTTATAATGAATTATTAAATCTTGCTACCAGTTCAATCTTTCAGTTTCACAGAATAAAAAAACAATGTAGCGTTATCCCACTAATAAGCGTTGGCGAGTTTCGCCGCTGTCACCACTAATATTAGACAGAAGTACATGGGTTATTGATTGACTTTTCTGATGCAGAAACATGCAAAAATTCATTTTATGTAACTGAGATGCAACAATAATTCCATCTGCTCAATTTTCCTCCACTACTTCTCTTTTCCCAGTACTTCCGCTTATCCGCCTAGAACAGGTACTTATCAACCATTCTGCAGGTTATTGCCATATGCTCCACTCAGTAGTTCTTAGATGAGCAAAATGTACCTAATCATAGTGAACACGAAAAACCAGGGGGAACAGTCCACATTTTCATCAGATAATGATGCAGTTGGAATGAAATCCAGCTTATTTTATTTATTTCAAACAAATAATGTATTTCATTCAGCTATAAGTATCATAAGCAGGAGTGAATGCAAGCAAACAGTCTCCATGGAAACTATAATTTTACTGCTGTAAAATGTTCTTCAATGCAGAAAATCCCTTTCAATGGATTCTGTGCAACACCCTTAAATGAAACCCTCAGCTACGGAGAAATTAAACCTTAAGTGTCATACTTAAGTGGAAAATTTAAGGTGTTTTGTGCAACTAACCCCTGATCTTTAGGGCTGTCACTATCCAATATATCAGTTAATCTGAAGATTCATCGGGTAATTGTTTATATATAATATTATATAATAATGTATACATTGGAATTGGCACTAGAAAGCAAACAACCAACTATTGCAGGCTGCACACTCAGGGTATGTCCACACTGCTACATTTTTGTTTAAAAATGCAGACATTAGTCTATGTTTTCGACTTTCGTATACATTACACAGTAGTTTTCAACCTCCAAAAACAGGCTTTTGTAAACACTCTCATAGCTGTATACTTCTGAAAACTCCATTTTAGAGTTGCAGTGTGGATGAGTGAAAGTGGAGACTTTTGAAAACACACACCCTAATTTACTTAGTCACTGCGTTGATGTGCACATGTTCAGTGTAAGCTAAAAACTACATCATATATAGTCAATTTAGGCACTCCAGTTAAGTTGTATGTTTTTGGACAGTGGGAGGAAACTGGAGGATAAGCCGAAAAGCCGTGCAAGCACAAGGTGAATAAGCAAACTCCACACACACTAAACTGCAGTGTGCAGTGACAGCCCTACCCAGTGTGCCACTGTGCACAAGCTTGCACGATGTGCGATGTTAATATCAACATGGCATTTCATGCACATTCAGTTGTCACATCACAAGCACTGTAATATTCTGCTGTGTTCAAACCGTCTATAACTTGTGCTAAAACATATTTATTCAGTCATAGGAAACAACTTTGCAATTTTAATTTTAATTCCTTTTAAACATTACCTGGTTTATATTTTGTATTGAGCAAAAGCAAGTGATTTGGCAACACGGCTTTGTGTCTGTTGGCACAACTCATGGCTACAACACCAACTTATTTGACAAACTCTATTGGTAGATGAGTTCTATTTGGCTATATAGTTAATTCTTAACAACTCCTAAAAATCACAAAACTTCAAATATCACAATGTGAATTTTTTTCCCAGTATTGTTCCACCCAAAACACATTTTATTTCAGTTAGTTCCAGAGGAGATGTTTAGTTTTTGTTTGTATTTTTTAATAATCCAGCTTCTTGCCCAGTGGGGGTTGAGGTGAGGTCACCAGGTGTTGCTAATATGTTACTGGAGTTGGTAGAGCATTTATTATTAAGATGGCTGTGTGCTCAATGTTCCTAAATCAATCCATCCAACTTCCATACCTGCTCACTCAGTGCAGCCGAAGCCATGCAGTGTTTTCACAAGCATCACAAAGCAGTGTGTTCCTTTATTTTGAATCATTGTATTTAAAATTTTTTAATATAATAGGCTTTATGGTAGTTCGTTCGCAAGTACGAGTTGATCGTAAGTTGGGGGTTCTTAACTACCCTTTAATAAAAACAAAACTTGAATAATTTCATTTTCTAAGCAGAACCATGCTGACCACCACATTACACCACATATCTTGAATCAGATATTGAACCAACAATCCTAGGGGTGTGAGGTCACAGTGAATAACTGTGCTATTCCTAAGCCTAAATATTTACTATGTTTGTTAACAAACATGGCCTCCAGTAGTGTAATAGATGGTGCTAAGAGGTCATACTTTATTAGAAGCTGCACTAAGCTCACAAAACAGCATGATTGCATCACATAATTATTGTAGATTCCTCAGCTGCATAGTCATGCTGCAAATCTCCGGTTTCACCACATTCAAAAGGTACTGTATTGTGTTCGGATCTCGTAACTGAGGAGGCCATTGAAGTACACCATACTCATCGCTGTTCACACCCATGGGGATCAAAAACGTCTCCGCATGTGTCTCGACTGACCGCTTTTAATTGGATCTCACTTTACTGCAACATATTTAATTAAGCATATAAGTCACTTCCATTTGCAGAATCTGCTGAACTTTAAAAGGAAAAGAAGGAATCAAAGGCTACTGGTGCATTACTGGGTAACCGGACTGCCTGAAATGTTTGCACGGAACACCATAATACTCAAAATTAAATAAATAAAAACATCTATAAATAAATAAATATTTCAATAATTAATGTGTCCTTTTATTTTTAAATGAATAATTCTGTAAAAGGTATTATATTTAATAACGTTTGTATTCTACGCATAATCTTTAAATTATATTTCATAATAGGGTTGTGATTTTAGACAGTCATTATTATAAAATATTTCACATAACTTAAAAAAATTCAAGTTTTATACGTTGCAGACATGCATTATTGTACTGTGTTTAATAAATGTACATGTTAGAACGGTCTTTCAGTACTAGGATATACCTAGGGCAGGCTAATACTTTTCTATTCAAGGGCAAACTGTTCAGTCTTTAATGCATTGTTAGTTGCCATATGACAATATTTCAGCTTTTAATCATAACCAATGATTGGTGTTACTAAATGAATGAAAATTTCAACGAAGAGGTTCATTGTTTCACTGGGGTGGGACTGAATTTCTAACCAGGAGTTCAAGCCCCTGGACAGTCCAATATAAAACTATATAAACAATTATATTAGTACTGTATTATATGTTCCTATTGTGTTCATGTAATTTTCACTGGCACGGTTCACCAATATTAAGAAAGCATGGAGCAGCTTTGACATAAATGAGCTTTGTCAAAGTGTGCAGTAAATATGATCTGTGCAAATTCCAAAACATCTGTAACAAATCACTTCTTACACAATTAATTTTTCCCGGATTTGCACGCAATACTAATACCGCACACTTTCAACAAGCTTTCCATGCGAATGGGTCGTGACAGTCTGATATTAAACCAACTTCCCAGTAGATTTAAACTTACTGTTATAGTGGCCCACTCTGCACTGACTTCATGTGACATCATGCATTAAATACCGCTTGCCTGTTTATTGAATATGTACGTACTTAAGCCCACATGAAGAACGTCAGCTGAGTAGGCAGCCATTCAATGCGGCTCGGGACATTTGCGTTCACACTGCTATAAGAATGTGGCCATATGCGTCCCTGACCACCTCCAAATGTGGTTCGAGTGATGCGATGACTTGTGACATGTTGTATTATCCTTCTTATATTAACTATCGGAAAACGAGAGACTGTTATACGTGAGAATCCCTAAAGATTAGCAGTTTTTGAAATACTCAAACCACCCTGTCTGGTGCCAACATCCATGCCATGGTCAGAATCATTTAGAACACATATTTTCCCCATTCTGGTGTTTAATCTGACCATTAACTGAAGCTCTTGACCCGTGTCTGTGGTATGTTATGCAATGCGTTGATGCCACAGAAATGTTTATGGAAGAAATGATAGCTTGTGGATTGCAAAATTATGGAGACATTTAACAAGCCTTAATAAAGACAAAATTTTTGGAAGATGTTCTCTCGGGTAATCATGGGAGTATGCAGTATAGAGTGTACTTTTTAACTTGTTGCTGAATCTGATCTCTGTACAGCCCTCAGTTCTTTATGTTGACTGCATTTACTCTGTGCTTAGAGCCAGACACAGGATTTCATATCGCTTTCAAAATGCTTGACGTCGATGGCAATGAACATGTGGACAAGAAGGAATTTCTCAAGGTATGTATAGATGCTACATACCTACTTCATTTGTTTCTTATGGTGTTTCTTTTTAAGAGCTGCTTGTTTTGTACCATTATAATCTATTTGCTGGATGCCTGAACCCATTTCCTCCACACAGACTTGATTTATATGGTTAGGAGATATCAGAATCATTTCATCTGTACTATTATCCATCCCCTTTTTGTCCAGGTTTATTTTGTGCAGTAAGATGCATTGTCATGTTGAAGGGGGTTGTATATGCAATTGATTAACATTAACACTTTGATCAAAGTTAAAATGTCTATATATTTTTCCCATTTTATATTTATATAAACTTCATAATTGAGTGTAACTTACCATATTTTTATTTTCTATAAACGTACCCACTAAGTGAATCATTGTTATATTTTAATAAATACGGCAGCACCTTTTGCAATGGTGTGTGCGCGACAAATGTAATAATTTTTGTCAGCCATGAAGTCCATTTTTGTTCATTTTTTTTTTTCTTGATTTTGTCTTTCCATTTGCTGTCTTGACCACTAAGATGTCTTGGTTTTTCCATTTAAAAAAAAAAAACATTCCCAAAACACTTTTTTTAATGTGAAACCTAGTTTTCATGGTAAGGGCAGGTGCTGCAATGTCTAACTACAAATACTCTAACTGATTTTGTGGACCCTGAAGTTAAATTAGAAATCCGTTTAGGGTTTGTGTTTTGTTTGTTTTATTTGGATGGGAATGGAGATAATGGTAAGGTCAGTCCTGCACCATGTACCCTGTGACTAAAATAGCCAATGAAAACAATTACACGTAATAGCAAAATGGCAGGAATGGAACTGAATGATTCAATAAAATAAATTTACACTTAATAAAAAGAAAGTATCTGTGCGGAAGACATGCAGATATTTTAAACATTGCTTGTCAATGAACTTTTGTTAATAAATTTGCAAAATTTTTATGGAATCAAGCAAGTGTCCCAGTCTGTGAGCACTGTATGTCAAGAATTAGTTTTGTTTTCTTTTTAACGTGAAATTTGTTAATTTGTTTGTCTTTTTAAGCTGAAAAATATAATTGGAAAACGTGAAAAAGTTTCAAGGGTGGAAGCTGAGGTAAGTAGTATTTTTCCCTGTACTTTTCATCTCCAGCCACTTACACTCAGTCACCAGATGGGTTTCCATGTGTACAGATGTCAGCTTTTGTCTAAGGAGCTGATTATTAATTAATAGTATTGTATAGATAAACTTTAAAACGTCTTAGTAATTATAACAGAAAAACCTACATTTCAGAGTTGCCTATAATGGAATTTGTCCTACGATGTGACTGCCGGCTTCCTGTTTTTCAAAACCAGCAGTACACACAGCCATTTTCATGAATCCTTAATTTGTTTTTATTTTCGTATTTTGAAATATTTTGTGACAGTCATTACAGCATTATGTTTGTCTGCTTGGTTTAAACATGTAGACACTGCTCTCTTTGAATATGGCCTGGCTGAAAAAGGATATTAATCATTTCTTTTCAAAATAATACAGCAATCTTGCAATTTTGCATTCATGACAGTGGAGACTGGGGATTGTTGGTATGCTGGGATGCTAATATATGCAAATGGGAGTATTTCTCAGATTAGATGAGGCATTCTTAATCTGGTTGTATATCATTAGAATGTGAATACCTGTCCATTCTCAGAAGCTGCCTGACGATGATGGAGATGTGAATACAACCCTGCAAGTGTTTTTCTTTGGGAAAGCTGGACGTCAAAAACTTCACTACAAGGAATTTTGCAGGTAATTTGCAAAAATACATCTTATGATTTTCATTTGCTGCTCTCTCTTTTGTACAATAATATAACTTTGACCTTAAACTTGGTAACTTCACATTTCTTATATAGCGAAGTTTTTTAGTATTAGAAATGAGTATTGGAATTCTTTTCCCCCCAGAAGGCTATATAAAAAACATAACTCAGTGCTCAAGTTTACTGATACAGCAAAAGCATACATTAAAGCATCCACAGTCAGGTAATTTATGGATGTGTATGTACTTGGGGTGTAACGAGATTTCTCGTCGGAGCGAAAAGCAAATCAGCTGATGTAAGCATGTCGGCGTCTGACGAAATTACCATAGCAGATGCCCCAGACACTTTAAAATCTTTTGCGTGGCAGCATGTTGTGTACCCGGCAGAAAATATAAGCGGCGATAAGGTGACAGACAAAACACGAACCATCTGTAAGCATTTTGGGAAAATAATGCCGTACACAGCGGCTAACGCAGATAATTCTACAGTCCAAAAAGCAGTTTAGGTTAATAACTCCCCCTTTCTTTGAGTGGTTGGTATGCTCTGGCATTACGTACCAGGTATCCCTATCCACCTGAAAACTTCTGTATTTGACATGAACCAGGAATTAATGGGCATACATCAAAATCGTTTTTGTTAAGAAATGAAATGGTAGCAGTATTTCAAATTATAAGAAGGTATCCCATTTTTAGCAGCATAAAATAGCTCTTTAAGTTGGTAAGCTCTCACACAGCACTCTCTTCCACAGGGCTGCTCTTATCCTAAACCATATTGTTGCAGGGAATAGTGGCACGTTGGGCAGCACTATTCTCTTACACCTGCAAGAATAGTGGTTCGATTCCGTGTGTGTGTATTAGGTTTGTTTTACATTGTGAGGACCAAATAAAAAACCTGAGCTGAAAACCCATCCTCTCTATGCGCTTGCGTTCGCTGGACCCTAACTACGTGCTCGCGTTCGCTGGACCCTATCTACGCGCTCGCGTTCGCTGGACCCTATCTACGCGCTCGCGTTCCCTGGACCCTATCTACGCGCTCGCGTTCGCTGGACCCTAACTACGCGCTCGCGTTCGCTGGACCCTATCTACGCGCTCGCGTTCGCTGGACCCTAACTACGCGCTCGCGTTCACTGGACCCTATCTACGCGCTCGCGTTCGCTGGACCCTATCTGCACGCTCGCGTTCGCTGGACCCTAACTACGCGCTCGCGTCTGCACAGCACTCACTTGCTCAACAGGATGAATTTTGACACTTTGGAGGTGGGAACAGTGGCTAATGTCTCCGCTCCTTTGATTGTTTTTTTTTTTTGGTTATTGAACGGGAAGCAGCACACAGCCAGGGTTACATAAATATTTAATTATTACTGCCCCCCATTCAATTTTATTGTGGAAATTTTTTTACCAGTCTGCTAGTTTTATATTATCTAAACTGGTCCACGGACACCAAAAGGTTAGAAACTCCTAACCTAGAAAACCTTTGTACAGATGTATGGTAAATATGCCTAATAATTTTTTATGGGTTTACTGGATTTTCAGTTAATATAGCTGATCACTGAAACAAAACTCGTGCTTGTAAAATAATAATAATAATAATAATAATATGAAAACATGCCTATTTACTTTTATTCAGGCTTAATTTTGACAAAAGAAATGACCAATATCTTTGAGGAATTAGCTTACAATTGAACTTCTGACTGCCTTCTCAGATTCATGGAGGACTTGCAAGCTGAAGTGCAGGAGATGGAGTTTTTGCAGTTTTCGAGGGGAATGGAAACTATGAGAAGGGAGGATTTTGCTGAGTGGCTCTTGCACTACACAAATGAGGAAGACAACAGAGCGTACTGGGAGAACGTTAGGAAGAAGATTCCTGCTGGCCAGGTAACTGACGTACAAGTTATAATACCCTAAAGTGGTATTTTGCATGTTCTTTTCACACACTTTGAAACAAACAGTGAGATAACTTAATGTTTAACAATAGATAGATTATTGATTCATTCATTCATTCATTTATTCCTAAGAGGATCTCCCTGCCTACAGTGACCCTGTACACTGCAAAAAAAAATAAAGTTAAATTTACAAAAGTCAGTTACCTGGCTGCCTCAAAAATATGAGTTGTCTCGAATAGATGTGTTGAGTATAAAGAACTTTAGATAAATCAAATTTACTCAACAAAGGCTACATTCACACTGCAAGCCTAGGTGCTCAGTTTGGATTTTCTGTTCAAATCCGATTTTTTTTTTTTGTCTGTGCACATTTTTAAAATGTGACCAAAATATCAGATTCCACTGTGAACTGGTTATGGTACTGAACTGACCTGCATGTGCAAAAAAACAATAAGAATAATAATAGTTTATTTTCCATTTGCATAAGCACATTGGAATTCCTCTCTTTGCCTACCCCTTCTTGCTCTCCATAGCTTACGGGTCACAGCTGGGGGTTAGGGGCCTTGTCCCTGGGACACAGACGTATGACTATTCTGCCAAGACCAGGGCTCAGATCAGTGTTCTTCTAATCACAGGCACAAAGAAGTAGCTTGCTAAGCTACTCTTGCATGTGGAGCTGGAGCCAGGAGTATACTGTAAAAAATAACTTTCACTTTCAGTTATTTCAATATACTACTTTGAGTATACTTCAGTGAAGATGTTATGCACTGCAACAAAGAAAGTTATTGTTTCAACTTAGGAATCGCCACCTTATCTTGGTGGAGGGGTTTGTGCACCTCTGTGATCCTAGGAGCTATGTTTCAGGAGAGATTGCCCCCGGTAGGGTCTCCCAAAGCAAACTTGTCCTAGGTGAGCATCCAGACTAAAGGCGATTCGCATTGACCCCCATGACAAATACAAGAGAGAGAGAAGTGACCCCGTCCAGACTGGGGATACTAGGGCTCCACCCTGGCCTGCGGAGGGATTTTTTTTTACAGTGTGTAGAAGATTTATGTGGGGTTGGATTTTAGGGGGTAGCACGTTTATTCCTCTCTCTTTCAGTGACCAGTCAGTGGAACTAAATCAAGGGTGGGGAACCTGATCCAAGGGAGGGTCAGTGAGGGTGTGGGTTTTTGGAATGACCACTTGATCATCCGATAATAGAGGGTCCCCAGGACTGGAGTTGAGAACTGCTGCTTTATTATTGGCTGATTGAAAGGTCATCCCAAAAACCTGCACCTGCACCCTCCATGGATTAGGGTGCCCACCCCTGAACTAAATGCAGCTGCTTGCAATATTCCAGTGTAAAATAACCAGAGTGCAGCTCACAATGCTTAATTTGTCGATCCATGTTATGAAACATTGAAAAGCGTAGATGTAGCTAATTATGGCATAATCTCCCTTTACATTCCAGAACTTCCTAAGTGTTTCAGCCAGGTTCAGGTGATTTTTGTGGGCATTAAAATGTCTTTGTCGCCACAGTAGATACTCCCAGCTTTTTGTCCCTATTTTTTCAGTTTAGAAGTACCAGAGGTATTAATTTCAATATCAGTCTCCGGTGCACAGAACCAATGAAACATTTCTCTTTATTTGCAGAGTATCACCTTTGATGAATTTAAGTCCTTCTGCCTGTTCACAAACAACCTGGAAGATTTTGCCTTTTCTGTGAAAATGATCAGTGAAGCTAACCGTCCTATTGGAATAGGTAACATTTTATATTCTATGCTTTTACCATGCAGTCACTAAAGGTTTAAAAATTAGACAAGTGAAATGTTGTATGTTTTTTTCCAAAAAATATGATCTCTTTCTCTGTAGCCCAGTTCAAAAGAGCTGTCAAAATTGCAACTGGACACGATCTTTCAGAAAATGTGGTGGACACCGTTTTCAAGATTTTTGACCTAGATGGTGATAATTGCCTCAGTCATAAAGAGTTTCTGGGAGTAATGAATGACAGAATTCTTCGTGGCTTGAAGGTAAAATGCTCTTTTGAATTTGTATACAACATACACCCCCATCCCACATTGGAAGAAAAGTTAGGAACGTGATGTTAGAATACGCCCTCTACCAGTTCTGTTTATGAGTTAACATCTTAAGAACTAAAACTAAAAAAGCAATGTGAAGGATCCATTTCCCAGCATGATGGTCCTACTCACAGAAATCAAGAACAGGGTATTATTCTTTCAGTTAGCGCATTAATCAAGTTAAAGTTAAGGCTATGGTAAGTATGTCGATTCAAACAACTTCAAAGCTGTTCAGTTTTGTAGCGGTATTTGTTTTTGATTGAAATATTTATTTTGAAATGAGAGGATACAGAAATTGTAGAGGATGAGATCCTCTTAAGTTTGTAGGTACTGGGTGAAGCTGTAGTGGTGTGACTTATGCCATATTGTTACCCACTAAAGTTTATAAGTAAGAATATTTTTAAAGGATCTGGAGTCCATAGAAAGGTAGATGGCAGGCTTGTGTGGTTTACAGAAGTTGCTTACGATTGCACCCTTTCCAATAGGTAAAAGCTCAGCATGGGATTCCTGGTTACTGGCGGTGTGTGAAACAGGAGACGTTGAAAGGTGCTCAGGAAGCCTTAAAGGAGACGGGGAGTCCCTTTTGACGTCTGAGCACAGTGGAGTCCCTTTTGACGTCTGAGCACAGTGCTGCCTCAGCCAATCATTACCTCCCTCACAGCTTCTGTTTATCTGTACAGCACAGATGCAGTAATCGCTTTTGGGAGCAAGCGTGAGGATTCAGATTTAAAAGAAAAACATTCCTGTTTTTAAAATATTTTCATGTCATACAAAGCAGCAACTTGTGCTGAGATTGGTATTCTACAGAAAGCGCGCCCCCCCCCCCCCCCCCCCCCCCCCGTCATTCCACTGACGTACCATTAAAATGTCCCCACAAATCACCTCAAATGTAAAATCATCAGTTAAAATCTGGTACAAGTCACCAGCTCCCAATAAAAAATGCAGTAATAAAGAATTAATGAGTGTAAAATGCAGTATTACAAGACAAATGTTTCCCATGTCAACCAGGTAATCCAATCACATCACACGGCCCTCGTGATTGGCTTAAATGCCCCCTCCGTTAGGAAAAGGGGGTCAGGCCTGGCAAATGCTGTGCATCCACATGCCAGGTGACCATCGATGACACTCGCTGCTGCCAGATTATAAACAAATAATAAACAAAAAGGCTGCTTATTTTCTGTTGGCCACAGCGGCCTGCCAGTTCACCCCCGCCACCCCCAAGGAAGGGGAGTGGGTTAATCATCCCTTATGCCCAGTTGTCGGCCGCCCCCCCCCCCCCCCCCCCCCCCCCCCACCCCCCCCCCCCTCC
>JABJVO010000068.1:854150-864993 GCA_026770805.1 Boulengeromyrus knoepffleri | reverse complement strand
AACATACCTCTTTTTCAAAATTTTTTGTGCACCAAAAAAGACCCCATTGGGTTGGGATCGGTATTCCCAAAAAACGCCCCGCCCCCCCCCCGCATTAAGATTAATACTGATTTACAAATGAGTAGTGATACTACCGGATAGAGCCAGGTACAGCATTTAACATGATATAACATGAAACTTTGGTGTAATTAATGTTTCTGGTGTTTTTTATGAATTTGCTTATGGTTTTGTACACATTTCTTGAACATTTTTTTCTCTCCTTTTTTACAAAGTATGTTGGGAAGCTAAAGATTATTGCATATTTGTATTTTCAAGAGACAAGTAATGCTGAGTGATCAGTCTTTGCTGGTATTATATCTAAGCTAAAATTCTTCTAAAGGTTCAAATAAACCAATTTTGTGGCATTATCTTGCATTGCGGAAGTGTTTGTCCTCTGTGGGCTGAGGATTGTGACTTCAGCCTGGCGGGGGGGGGGGGGGGGCTGTGTCCTTCTGCTCCACATAGCTCTGTCATCTGGAGCATGAGCTCCCTCTCAGTTAGCAGCGTTTCGGGGAGGGAGGGCAGGAGACTGGGCAGGCATAGACTGGCACCGGGAAGTTCGGAGAATGAGAGCCAGTAAACAGCAAAATCTACCGGGGGATGCCCCCTTCCTTCAGTCAGCAGCATATACAAGGACCTCTCCCATGCGGTAATCACAGACTCAGGGCTGAGGGCAGTTAGGGGTCACCCTCTAGTCCATCAGGGCTACTGTGAGTTTCCGGGGAAACCTCCCTACTGTTAGTGTATCCAGAAAGCTGTACTCCCTTCTGGATTAGACTCATTTTAATCATAAATCTGCACACAGTCATAAGTTTTATTATTTTTCTTTGTAAATGTATAAAAAAATACTGATATCAAATGTACATAACTATTATTTAATTGAAGCACCCTTAACAACAATTACACCAGCACAGTTTCTTGAAACAAGCTTTGCACACCTGACTGATAACCATTTAAAAGACCCCAACTCAGTTAATGAATAAAAGTTAAACACGATTTTCAGTTCTCATTCACTCTTTATGCAAAATTCAAAACGCATCGTCACACAGATCATTTCTCCTCATGTTTGGCATCATGATGCACTATAACGAAATATAGAGAAAATAAGCTGCCATTTAAACACAGCAACTCAAAATTGTTCACGTTTCTAATCATGTAAAGAAGCCAATGAATGAATATAATAGAATATGTACCACATGAGAGTGCAAGTGAGTCAGTTTCGATGTCAAGGAATGCATGCAGCACAAGTGAGGATTCTTCCCCCATTTCCTAGCAAGGGAAAGCATTGTCTGTGAAGTCCTCTGGCTTAATGCATCCTGGATGCACATTTGATAATGAAGCAGAAGCAATGATTTTCCTTGATTTTGACTTGGTAGTTTGGATTTTTTTTAACTTTCAGTAAAACCTTTGAAAACTGAAAATGATACATATTGCTTTAATATACATTTTCAAAAAAGTTTTGTGCTGCAGTTAGTTTCCAGTTCTGAAAGTCAACATCCAAACAGTCATATCCCCAGTAATCATTTTTCTACATTCCAGGACCCGTTTTGACTGACTTTTTCATTTTATTTTCTGCTTTAGTGATTTGGTTTTAAGTTTAGAGTTATGAGGAAAGTGTCCGTTGTGCATCTTGTCTTCAGTGCTTTGTCAGTAGCATTGGTTGCATTAACTTGTTTTGTCCCGCCCATGTCAGTGCCACATGAGGCATCAAAACCTCAGTCAGTGAATCCTTTTCAAACCAGTTGATGTGAAATGTGCTCCAGAAAGGTTCATTTAGCCCATCACTAGTTTGATGGAGTGTTGATATACCACTGTATTCAGAATGCAGTTGGGTTTAGGCTTTGGCCTCTCCCCTCCAGGACATTCAATCCCTTGTTCTGAAGCCAGTCCTATGTTGCCTTGGCTGTGTTCTTTAGGTCGTTGTCCTGTTGAAAGTTGAATATTCACCCCAATCTGAGGTTCAGAGATCTCTTGGTGAGGTTTTACTTTGGCTCTGAATCCTGAAAAGCCGTCCAGTCTCTACTGCTGAAAAACAGGCCCACAGCACCACTCTACCAATAAGGCCTGATTGCTAGGGTGCTGTAGAGATGCTTGTCTTTCTGGAAGGTTCTCCCATCTCCACAGAGATCTCTCTCAGAGTAATCTTCTAGTTTTTAGGCGCGTCCTCGACTAAAGCTCTCGAGGAACACTTGGTGTTTCCAAACTTCTTACATCTGAGACTAGTAGAAACCACCGTGTTCTTCAGAACCTTCAAAGCTGCAGACAGCTGTTGGTGCCCTTCCCCAGCTCTGCAATCCTGCCTCAGTGAGCTGTGGCTAGTTCCTTTGCTCTCATGGCTTGGTTCTACCCCTGACAAGCAGTCAGTGGTGGTGCCTTATATATGCAAATGTGTCAGATCATCAAAGCAAGGCCCCTTAACCCCCCAGCTCCATGGGTGCCGCTGCAGGCGAAAAGAAAATTTCCCCAATAAGAGGTCATTATTATTGTTATAATTATAGTCAACTGAATTTACCAAAGGTGAACATAAATCAGGTTCCAGAAATATCTCAATGATGACCAATGGAGCTGCAATGCATCCAAAGTCTATTTTAAGTGTCAAAGCGTGCTGCTCCACAGGTATCTGTAGGAAGTGATATATGTATTTTGCAATAATTATCTTCATTTTTTAATTTTCAGATTGCTTAGTGTACATTTTAATATAATAGTGTTACTACCTACAATTGTTACATCTGCGTGGAGCAGGCGAGCAGAAAAGCAGGCGAGCGGAGCTGGACGGACGGGTAAACGGGGTTTATTTCAAGGACAGGGGGTATACGGGGAAGCACGACAACGAACAACACAATGACAGATCTGGGCATACTGACTGGGACGCGGACTAAATACACAAGACAGGCTGAACTTAACAAGCAACAGGTGATTACAATCCGGAAGGAACACGAGGTAACGAGGGGGGCGTGGCACACACGAGGATCGGACGAGCCGGGCGTGACAACAATAATGAATTTTAAATTTTTATACCGATTTTAGAATTGTGCCACTTACTTAAACACGCCAGACACAAGGTCTTGTACTGTATTTTCTTAATGCACTTTATACACATTAAACAGCAGTTCTTAATTTTCTGTCACTTTAGAGAAAGTCGATGAGGTGCTTGAAAGGATACCTCAGGAGAGGAAGCTAGGAGCATGTTCAGGTTATGTTCAGCAAGAGTAGGGATGGGCTGACCAACACTGGATACTGTCAAGCAGGTGAAGGACAACTTTGATAAACTCCTTAACACAGGAGATACAGTATGTCCTTTTTCACCCGGAGTCATTGTTAGACTCCATCATTGTTAGAATCTGTCAGAGGTTTCTGTCACTGAAGCTGCTGCAATGGTGGAAAGACTGAGGGTAGGTGAAATTCAGTTGTAGATGGTGTATGTTTCATAGCCGATGTAGTTGATGTACCTCTTCAGTCTTTCATGAAACGCTGAGGTGGATGGTCCCTGTTTCTAAAAAGGGGCATCAGACAATATATTCCAAGTGTGGATTCTCAGCCTTCATGTGGTAGATTCTATGAGCTTAATGCCTAAATCTAGGATAGAATAAACAAGATGGTTTCCAACATGACTGTGGAACAGTGGAAGGTCTATTCTACCTCAATCATTTGTACAACATCTTCTGGAAAAAAATGGTCAGTGAAACTGATTCATAAACATTCATTTGATACAACAGCACATAGCTCCAGGTAAGTGATCAAACATGGTCAAACAAGAAAAGAAAGGGATTGTGCATAAATGGTAGGCCTGTAAAAACTGAAAAGTTGTCATGACAGTTATCAGTGCCCTTTTAGATCATATCAAACCACTGATAGATTGCTGATGCTTGCATAACATGATTTTACTGATGACATTGAAATCATTCTCATTCTGTAACTTGCTTGTTTTTAAAAAAAATTTATAATTCTAGAAATGAAGTAAATAATTTGAATCATTTATTTTGACTTTGATTAATAATAAAGTTCAGTTTTTATAAACACTTTACTGTTGATTAATCTCACGCAGAACCATGTGTTTAAATGCACATATCTTAATTAGCAAAAGCGAAATATCACAGCACTGTGGTGTCGAAAGCACAAAGCTGTGCATAAAAGGCACCATCACAGCAAAAACACAGGGATCCAGAAATTTAGTCGCTACACGTTTCACTGTCTTCCCCTCAGTTTCAGTGCACACTTGTCTTACAAGAGCTGCACTTAAACTTGGATCAGGTACGGTCTCCTTTTGTGCTTCAAAGTAGTTGTAAACAACATATAATGGAGACAAAATATGATTCAGCTGCATAAAAGTAAGCAAAACAACATATGCCAGGTAGAGAAAGTCTTTTTACATTTTCCATGTTCACATGTGGCTTATTTCCATGAAAACGAAGGAAATACATTCTTCATTCCTGTGAAGAATAACCAATGAGGAAAAGAGACAATGAAACTAAGAGCTAATCAAAAAGGGGTCACAAGCTACGTATGAACCAATTGGAGCTCACTGATGTAGGTGTAACAAAATTTTTATGTTTATGAACATGGGCACTAATGCACTTACAGAAAGATTAGTTGTCGGACAGCACTGAAAAATATCTCTGCTTCTGGGGAAAAAAGGTCTGCAGTAGTGTGGAAGCGTCTCCTCTTTTTCTCCTTGATTGATGAAGTCTAGTGCGATAGCCTGAGCCTAAAAAAAGCTGACTTCCACTTACGTTGTATTAATCATGCAAGTATGTCAGAAGCTAAAATAAGCCCGGCCACTTCACCACTCAGGTCTTCTCTTCTCAACCCGCTCCTGCCCCTTACCTGTTTTACGGTTTTGTTCAGCTAGAAATGCAGGCTTCTATGCTGGCTACTCGGCTCACCTTCCGAAGAGGACTTCCCCAGTACCACACTCAAGGCAAGTTTATATATATATAAAGGACCCAACGGTTCAGCAGTCTCCAGAACTGGTGGCCGGGCTAGCTTAGGTGTGGGAGTTGCTGGACGGGCTCTCTCCAATGGCCTGGGAGTTGGAGCTGGTGAGTGACTACTTGCTCACTCTGGAGGGAATGGTGAGGGTTTACTCCCCCAGTGGCTCTCCGACCCCAGGAGGGGGCGACCCTAACCCTTCCACCTCAAGCCTCCCTGCATATGCTCCTGTAGATCCTTCACAACTCTCCACCAGCTCCTGACGCCAACAGAGACTCCCCTGCTTGGCCTGCCACCAGATATCAAAGATCTGGATTGGGACCCATACTTGCAAAAATACAATATACCGTATTTTCGTGCTGGGCAGTATTTACACAAAACGGCCAAAAGGTGACACTAAAAGTCAAAAACAAACAAATTGTACGGTAGTTTTCGGCCATAATTCTCACAGCCTAGGGATGACAGAACCCTGAAAAATATATCTCGTATTTCCCATTGTTTAGAATTTTGCCTAAATTTTGTAAATATTGCGAACGTTGTGTAAAAATGGCTATGATTTAAAAATTATTTGAGAATCATGCCGTCATGCAGCCATATCTTTTCTGTGCTTCCTAAACCGTCCTCTAGGGGGAAGAAACCTCACATTGACGAATTATCTCCTGTTTCTCTTTGATATTTGCAATTCATTCGTTCATTTTTTATTTTCATTATTTTTTTAATTGCAGTTATTGCCTAATTTTATTGATTGACGCAATACCCCCAATATTTTTTCAGGACTCAACATAAAACGTATGTTTTTGTAAACCGAGTTTAAGTTTGCGTTTAAGCATTAAAATATTTTTAACTGGCATTTAAAATACACATTTCTTGAATTAAAAAAATACAAGAATAATACATTATCCTATGTATATGCATCTTAACTGTGCAATTTGATACTTTTAAATGGAGATTATAACCTTTGCATAAATATTACTTACATATTTTCAATCACGTATTTACGTTAAGCGACTAAACGGAAAGTTTGATTTATTCTTCTTCTTATTATTATTATTATTATTATTATTATTATTATTATCGATAAAGACTACACTTAAAAACGAACAGGAAAAAACGAGTTAATAATGGTGCTGGTAATATCCCTGTGGATTGTGTCGCCTGATTATTGGGAGGGGGCACAGTTCAGAAGAAGCAGCGCTGTATTTACGCTGTATGTACCTACTACCAGGAGACAGAAGGAACACTTTGAAGTACTTTACGCACAGAGTACTGCTTGGATCGTTACAGTTAATTTTTCCCCTGAGGAGGAATTTTTCAGATATCGTTTACTTCGTTTTGTTTCTTTTTAAATTATTATAATTATTTATAGCAAAAAATGTAATTTTCTTCGTCTGGTAAATAGGCAAGTTTAAATATTTCTTCATTTAAAACGTAGTGTTCGTTGCATTAGCAACTTCTTATTATAAACAAGTATTGCCGTAAACGTTTAATACAATTCCGAAAAAGCATTTGGTATATACGAATACGTAGGCCTAATCTTTAGTATATTTTTATTACATACCAAACAAGTCGTGTTGCTTTTATATGCAATTTTGTTTAGACAATATTTTACTTTTCTTTAACAAAAACACTTGATGATGCGTAAACCGAATTTGCTCATCAAACTAAACTATATTAGATCTACTTGATTTTAAGAAGTAAAGTACAAAAGGATATCTCTATGATCAGCTCGGTGTGCGTTTCGTCTTACCGTGGACGTAAGTCTAGCAACAAACCGTCGTCTAAAACATGTCTGAAGGGAGACCTGGCCAGAGGGGAAGAAGACTGCGGCAAAATAGTCATAAACGTGGGAGGCATTCGGCACGAAACATACAAAAGCACACTGAAGAACCTGCCCGGCACACGCTTAGCCTGGCTGGCCGAGTCCAGTTCCCGGAGAAACTCCGATGTGGACCCAAGTCAGGGCAGAACACATGAGTTTTTCTTCGATCGCCACCCTGTTATATTCACCTATGTATTGAACTATTACAGAACAGGCAAGCTCCATTGTCCTGCTAACCTATGTGGTCCCTTGTTCGAAGAAGAGCTGGCCTTTTGGGGAATAGACGAGACGGACGTGGAGCCTTGCTGCTGGATGTCATACCGGCAGCACAGGGATGCAGAAGAAGCGCTTAACAGCTTCGAGCCCCCGGAGCAGGATGATGATGAAGACGAGCTGTCTCACCGCTTTGGCATTGAGGATTGTCCAGACAGACCTCGGAGTCGATTTCGGTTATGGCAACCAAAGATATGGGCGCTTTTTGAGGACCCGTACTCGTCTAGAGCAGCTAGGGTAAGTCATTTTTGCCTTTCGGGGTTCCGGACGTGCGGAGATCAACAGGTGCTTTTCTACATCTGCCTTTTCTGTTGGGAAGCAGTTCTTTTTTGGGGGGGACAGGGTGGCTATAATATACGTTATACTGGTACTGGTCTCATATGGGATATAAAAAAGGCTGGGTGTTGTACAGCTATTTTAGAACTAGAACCCCCGCCCGCTACATCCATGTCTTTCGGCGGTCTCATATATTTCCGGTCCCCAGCTTAACTGAAATGATAACAGGAACGGATATAGCACCGCAATAATTTAGTTTAGCAACCGTAATAATAATTAAAATTAGTTTTTTCTTGATATTCCTTGATAAAACGAACAAAACATAAGCGCACGAAATCGAAACAATGCTCTCAATTATTCGCATACTAATTTTAGTACAAGATTTGTATAGGTTAATAGGTTTGATCATCACCCCACCCTCCACCCCGTCTCGCCCATCCACGCTTCTCTCACACACCAAAAAGTATGTGATAAATAAATACGCCATTAAATCCTAAATATCCTTCATACTATATCCTAAGTACGAGGTTTGTTTTGTTTCATTCGCAGTTCCTCATTTGAAAATGACTCCACTAAACTGTTGATTATGGAGAACTGTGTTCTTAAATTAAAACGTAGAGGAAATCAGTCAAATTCATATTACAGTACTGTTTAACGGGATTATAGTCTCACTGAAGCCACTATTCCAAATTCCAAGTGATAAAATTAATATTTATTTTTTTACAGCTTCAGTACAACTATATCTGAACACTATGCCAGGAAGTTCAGTAAACAAAGCTGCGGACACCAGTCCATTTCCATCACGCTGCATACACTATTGACACTTCAATTAAGCAAAGTCACTTAACAACATGAAGCAAACCATAATGACCAATCAAATTTAACATGCACAAAGCTGGAATCAAATCTCCAGTGCTATTTACCCAGGACAAAAGCATCCTGTATCAATCCACTGTAATCTAATATAATTCAAGGTTAGTACAAGACCATAAATGTCACTTCTTTGTGATGCAGAAATGGTAGACAAACAGGATGCATCTCACTGAATCTTTATTATAATTATTTATTATAGAACTCCTTTAGTTCAGCAGTAATCTGGCAAACCCCAATTTGTGTTTTATGCTCATCTGAATGGCCACATTACATTCTTGCAGTGTTAGGGAATAGCTAACTACAATTAGCGACGCTACTAACTTTACTTTTTTCAGTAGGTTAATAATTAGTAGCACAGCTAATTTTAAAAAGCTGTAGCTTTTCCAGTATCCAGCCATTTTTTTACAAATAGCGAGGTACCATGGCAAAATGCTATATCATTAAAAAAATACTACAGATCATCGTCGACTTACGACCTATGCGACTTATGACTGACAAACTTTACGACCGTTCAGAGACCACAGATATGTGGCCACGACTGGCAGCACGAGTGTTGCCCAGCTGGAGTGAATGACAGTTTCCGCCCCAACTGTCGGCAGTGCGACCATCCTTACCAGACACTAATTCTTTAGTCTCGCGCTCCAGCTGCCATTTGCAGTATGTGGCTCAGTGGGCTGAGCCTGTGTATTTGTAATTAGAAGGTCGCTGGTTTGAACCCCGAGCAAGTTTTCAGAGGCATAAAGACAATTTCCCCAAGGGGATCAATAAAGTATCGATTATTTTTATAAGAAATCATTGATTTGCCATGAATTAAGTTTATGATATTGAATGAAATGTGTGACCATGCCCCAGTCAGTGAAAGTGTGTTCCGTATCCCTAGACCCCAGAGGGTTAAATACTAGAACTCGTGGCCATAGGTGGAAATTAGCGGGAGAACATTTTAAAATGGATTTGAGAAATCACTTCTTTACACAGCGTGTAGTTAGAGTATGAAATAGACTTCCTGCTAGTGTAGTGCAAGCTAAAACCCTGGGTTCCTTTAAATCAGAGCTAGATAAGATTTTAACAACTCTGAGCTATTAGTTGAGTTCTCCCCAAATGAGCTTGATGGGCCGAATGGCCTCCTCTCGTGTGTTCTTGAATGGTGATGAAAAGTGTTGTGTCTTGAACCAGGGAAGCAGGAGCAGGGAGACGGAGAAATCAGGGAACAAGGGATTTATTGCAGGAAACCACAATCAGGAACATACGCAGACTTAAATACATTGGACTAATCAACAACAAGAAGAAACAGCTGGTAAACACGGGGATTCCACACGAGGTAGCGAAGGGGTGTGGCACACGGGAGGATCAGACGAGCAGGGCACATTTGTATGCATTGCACATTTTTGGGTTTCCCCTTATTTAACATACCTGATTCAACTCCTTGTGCTAATTAACACACAACTCTTGAACTGAATTATTTGTGGTGGAACAGGGAAAGAACTAAGCTACACAGGGCTTCGACCCTCCAGGACTGCAGTTTGACACCCCTGGTATAGAAAATCTGAATAAACTCCCTCTATCTTCAGCTGAAGCAACTATAAACGTATTGTCTGGTTTCAACTATAAATTGCGGGGCTGGGCAATCTTATCTGCAAAGGGCCAGTGTGTATGCAGGTTTTTAGGATAACCTTTAGGTCAGCTGTTCAAACCCGGGGGTGAGGACTCTTCAACCAATCAGTCCTCTAATTAGTAACCTAATTAGGGTGTTGCAGAGAAAACCCACATACACAGCGGCTCTTTGCAAATAAGATTACCCACCCCTGTCCTAGTGGTTCTATAACAGATTGAATTTTTCTGGAGTGGTATCAGCCCATTAGAAGGCAAATCCAATGTTCTGTAATATGCCATTATCCCACAAGACACTAGTTCTCCTTCGCAGTAATAGATGATAATGGCTGGATTTGCAATTTTCAGCATAGTAGTAAAACAGAAAGCTCTTTCTTAGCAAACATCTTTGGCTATTTTTTTTTCTTTTTTGTTATCTTAAGAGCTGATGATGAAAACTGAAGAATAAAGGCGAAATTGCACAGTGTCAAAAAGAGATGAAAAACACAACCTATAACATGCAACATTTTTACATATACAGCCCATATACATGTGAAAATGAGTACTGTTAGGGAATGTGATAAAACTAAAATTATACTTCAATTTTATACTTATTAACCATTTATACAATTAAAATAAATAATATTCTAATTTCAAATGATTAGGTCATTATTATCCTGTTTCTTTGCGAGTCACACCTTTAGTCTTATTTACTCATAGCCATTGAAGTACATGGTAGCATCATGCTAAGACCAAAAGAGCTTCCTAAGGTCTGCAGAATAGGGGTAGAGTGGAAGGTCAATTCAGGTACAAATCATGGTTCTTCAAGGTGGCGATTTTTAAATCACATTTGTTACGTGAAATGCATTTGCCTAGCTGCACACCACCTAATGTTGTGAAGGCATGCACAGGTGCACGGTGCATCATGGGTCAGCAAGAGTGTGTGGAGACTTTTCCAGCACCATCTCAATTCAGGTTCAGGTTCAGGTTACTTTATTTGTAGCCGTAGGTAAATTTAGTTTACAGGAGAAGAGTCAGCATCCACAT
>JABJVO010000068.1:815186-846049 GCA_026770805.1 Boulengeromyrus knoepffleri | reverse complement strand
AGTTTTGGAGTTTTTTATTATATGTTTGTATCTTAGGTGACACTTCTCTGATCATGGGTGACTTTAATGCAGCCACTGACACTGACAGGGCGGGACGTAATAGCTGTAGACAATCTCTTCCAATTAGTTTTGCTTCTTAAGCAGATCTAACGCTACCAACTACACAACGTATTGTTACCATGTACCGGAACTCTACCAAGCATTCATTTGTTGTTTGTCTCTCCCGCTTTCCCTGCCTGCTGCGTCCGACCTCCCTACCTGACCCTCCGGTTGACCCGCTTCCCCGTCATCTTCTCACCCCGTGTTCCTCTGTAGGACTGACTTCCCTGGCTCAGTCAACCTGACCATGATTCTTGCTTTCTGTTCTGGCTTCGTTTGTTCTTGGCTCATCAATAAACCCTCTGGTCTCCCGCAACCAGGGATCTGCCGACTCCTCGCATTCTGTCCACTACATAAACTAATAAGAGATACATTTACCAAATGTATTAATTTTCTTTCTTTCTTTGCATGTTTCTGCTATTTATTTACTGAGTAGCAGCAAGGGTATTGTGCCGGGGGGGGGGGGGGGAAGCATGATATTGGGATATGCAATTATCATACCATGATTTTTTCATGCCATTGCAACCCTAGTACAAAACATGGAAAGTACACTTAATGACACATATAGCAAATTTATAGGGTTCTTTTTCTTTTTTTGGGGGGGGGGGGGGGTGTCACCGAAAAACTGCAGTGTGAGGTAATGCTTTATTAACAACATACTCAGGAGGCATCAGATGTATGTTTTAACAAGGTATGTTAAATGTAATTCTCAAGTTCATACAGCACTGTGATTTTATGCGGCTTATAGTTTGATTTTCCTTATATGGTTCGCCTGAATTAGAAAATGGATGGACATATTTTCATACAGCAGGATGTTTTAATGAAGCAGTTCTTAAGCGTAAAACACAAGCATCATTTTAAGCTAAAGTCATATATTTAATGTAACTAATTATTTTTTAATGATTTTGAATGATTTTGTTTTTTAACCACAGAGAATAGCGAAAAGGCCCTTGCAGCTGCAACAAATTACAGTGAAGCAGAAGCAGCATCTCTGACTTGAAGGGAGCTGAGCACATTAAGCCACGTAGTTGTGCTTCATCTGTGCTTCACCATGCAGCAGGAGCTGCTGGGTGCCTCAGCTCTGTCCTCCCTCTCACACTGAGGTACAGGCTTCGCTGTCTGAGAAGGACAAATGTAAACTGTCTTTGCTGTTAGTAGCTGAAAATGGGGCCGTGTATGTGTCTCAGTCCACTTGCATGTCATTACAGGCTTCCTCTGATCATTGTTAGTTTTGTTGATGAGGATCACAAATGTAGAATACAGAACTTACTTTCTCTATTGACAGCTACAAGCATACATGCACAATTTTTCATTTTTTAAAATGGAGCCGACTGAAAATTCAGATCATCAGAGTCCAGAATTTGAATTTGCAATGTTTATATTGTAATAAGTAGCAACTCTTTGATGTGATATGTGTTTAGTCTATTCAGATAGTGTTGTACTTCTACATTTCAAACCATTTTTCCAAAAATATTATGCCAACTTCTAAGAAATAAGAAAAAATGCTGTCATCACGTGATTTAAAGGGGGCCAAAAATGATATTTTTAGTTTTATATGGTTCTTTATTTGGTTGTAAAGCATAGATATATTAATCTATTTCAGCCTAATGCAACTGTATACCTCTGATGTTTTTATCCTTCCATATCTGATTTTTAAATAATTTTAATGCCATTGGTTGCCTTAAGAATACCAAACAAAATAGTTTTAAGTCAAACCTCAATATCAAGTTCACTGTTTGCTATAGGAGATGTGTAAACTAGCACAATGGGCTTTATGTAGCACAGTATGAAGGGCTTTTCCTGTTACGTGACTGACAAACATGTAAACAATGTAAACGACTGTTTGTTTATACTTAGTCTGCTTTATATGTATGATTATAGTTGAAATTCTGGTGACAGAATGTTCCTGAGTTTGTGTGATGATAGTAAACGTAATGCAGAGCTCTCGCATAATGCAATGTTTGGTACACTAAATGTCTGGGACTGAATTGTGTATGATGTTTGCTGTCATTGGGGCAAAACTGGCATAGTATCCCGTTCATTTGTATTTCTATGCAGTAATGTTGGAACACAAATAAAGAAAGCTTTCCAAAATGAAAGGTCTTGTATATTGTCTTATTTCTTAAATTCTTCATTTAATAAACTGATTTGAAAGGAGATGTACAAAACATGATACTAAAACTCGATTGTTTAATGGCAAGATCATATTTCACTTGGCAACAGATTGCTGCTTCAATTGAAAAGTAGACTAAAAGCAATTGCATGCCCGTTATGGAACTGAATCTTTGTTGTAGAAACTAGCAGGGACAGAATAGCCCCCACACCACAACAGGAAGTGTTTGTATGTAGGGTTGGCTGTTTGTGACTGGAGATGCTCAAAAGATACTATCCAGTCATTGGTTTTTCCATAAAAACTTATCCAATACATAGTTGCAGCAAGGTGCAGGAAGCACTGGAGTGCTTGGGTGCTACAACGCAGAGCAGACACTGAAGCAGTGGAGAAGACAGAGCCAGGGAGGAAGGATGAAAGAGCTAAGCCACCCAGCCTCTTATCCTCCACTGTATTGCTCATAAAAATCATGACTTTTTCTAATTTCATATGCAGCTTATGGGAGTGGTGCCACGTTCTGCTAGCCCTGCCTGTCCAACCCCACATTTCCTGTGCAGACACGGGTGGCTTAGAGCTACAGATTTTGTCTTGTCCAATGACCTGGTTAGACTGTCCCATTGTGTTTCGTCTTTCCAGTTTCCCGTTCCCAGGTATCTGCACATGGGATGTCTGCAACTCCAGTACCGCCTCACGTCATGGACCCATGTGTCCACCCTTCCATTCATTCCTCTAGACCCCCCCTTGACTGAATAAAACTAGCAGAATAAAACCTAACAGGAATTTCTTCTGTTCTCCAAAAAGTTCTTGTTATCTTCTAAGATGGCTAGAAGAACACACTGCTTCAGTTCCCTAACCTCTCCTCAGGGGCACCTCAGCCGCTTCATGAGTTTCGTAAGTTTCCCCATCACCTCACTTAATGAATTAATTAAAAAGAGAAATTTGACTCAAGTTTTCATGATTCATGTATGAAAGCGCTAGTCACTGTTTTTATTTTTTCTGAGTCTTTGTAGTTTTTTTGACCAGTTTTGAATTAAATCTATGAAGGTGTTGTTAGTTTGTGATTAGGTATTGCTTTCCACATTGGGTATTCATTTTATTGTGCCGCAGATTTGTAAAATGTAAGACACTTTTCAGGTGGGCTGGCAAACAGATCCATGTCACATGGTGATAGGCGTTTGAGAGCAGCTTTTACAACATGCTGGACAGGAAGGGGGACGGCAGAGTTTCAGATCTGTCACTATGAGGACAGCACGAAGCAGAAATAACTCCAAAAAGAATCTGCTGGAAGTGCAAACTGCCATTTTATTCTGGACTTTGCTCTGTATCATCACACGGGAGAACTTCCTAACTGGGCCCATTATGGAGAAACACAGCCTCATTGTATCAAGACAAGGTATTTCATCTCAGATTATCTTCAAAAAAAATCAACACGAACTAAGGATTAAATGAGGATCCATGTTAATATGAATTAAAAGGGAAAACAGTGTGTGGTAGATTTAAAAAATCTGTCCCAATGAAAATGGGGGAAGAATGGAACTTGCTCAGTGCCCGCTGTCATATAGGTGAAGCCGTATCAGTGGGCAGCACACTTCCTCTTCATCCTTTTCAGCTCTCTGACATTTAATAAGAAGTGAAAAAATAGACATGAAGGGGGTTGTTATAGCAACCCAGGTCCACATTGTTTTCTGTTCATTCACATTTTAAGGCCAGTGTAGGAAGCTGACAATAGGCAAGAGTACCGTAATACTCAGTATTCTACACCAATCACTTTGTCAAACTGCACACATAAATTCACAATAAAATGAGGAAATCCCTTGAATTGAAGAGTAGGGCAAATACATTTTTGTTGCCATTCACAGAAAATGGCTCTGAATGACTGAGTAATCATTCAACAATGCAACTGTCATCACAAAGTTATTTGTGTTCTGTTTTTTTCCACTGTATCTGAGTAGTATATTTCATATGCAATTCATGCATCCTTATCTGCATAAGGATACATTTCTTTTTTCTTTTTTTTAATATCCAACCACACGCCCTCCCCTCCCCTGACCTGCCATATCTTATTTGTCTGTGTACCATCATGTTATAAAGGGGGGTGGGCAGGGATGGAGAGGGGTTGGCTGATTTGGAGTGGCTTCACTTAATGTCTTGATCCGTTCTTCAGCTAATTAAAAAAAAAGTTGTCTTCTTGGGTGCATACATGATCTGCCCTGATGAATTCATTATTGCTGGTATAATTGATTTTCCTTTATGTTTTTTAATTTGGTTGGCCAAATGTTTCCATAGTTTGTTTGTCAGGGTCAGCAACCGTCTGTACGAGCCTCTCATGTTTCTTCCTTTTTTGCCCAGCAGGTGTCGCTGGCCATCCTATCCAACCTGTGTTGTCCAAGTCTTTAGTGTGTTTCCCCTACTCCTTAGCCTGCTGCATGGCTCTATGGGCTGAGTGTGTGGCTATCAAACCCTGTAGAGTTGTGTTTGAATCCAGCCAACTCTTTCTCTTTAGCAGATCTTGTTTCCTTTTGTATTAGTTTTTCTACTTCCTGAGTTTTGTGGTTTGCGTTTTGTTTGGGGTTTTGCTAGGTGCCTGTCTTTGTGATTATGTATTACTTGCCTTTGCTATTTTCTGTTTCTTAGTTTCCTTGTTAGTTTATGAATTCCTTGATTTAGTTATTAATTTCACCTGTTGCCCATTTTGCTAACCCTTGTTAATTGTTCTCACTTATCCTGTGTTTCCTTGTTAACCCTCTGTATATAAGTACCTGATCTTGGGGGGCATTCCATGAAAATAGCTAAAGAAAGCCAGACTATCCCAAAAAAATCAGACTCAAACTAGCGACATCTCTAAACTTAGCCTCATATCATTTCACGAACGCAGTTCAACTTTAACTAATCAAGGCTCATACAAGACAGACTTGCATAGTCTCACTTAGTGTGTGCACCCAAAATATTTAAGAAGCCCAAATGAATGGATGAATGATAGATCAATCAAATGAGTCAGAAAGTGTGTAAAACGAGAGCAGTGTTTTTTTTCTGCGGCAGAACAAACGCTGCTGATGGAGCTGTATGAAGAATACAGAGATGTAATCACTAAAAAAGGCAATACTGTGGCCATAAACACAGCCAGGGAGTTGGCTTGGCAAAGAGTTGCAGACAGACTAAATGTGTATGTTATGTAAATGTTACTAGTGCCAAGTATAGTGGCATGGTGGTACAGGGGGTTATGCTGTCGCCTTACACCGTGAAAGTTCCTGGTTCGATTTCCATATCCAACTGGGAACCTTCTGGGTTGAGCTCACGTGTCATTCATACTGATTATATTACTCTGTATTATTCGTTCTCTGTAAAATGCTTTCAATCACATCCGTGTGAAATGTTCTGCACAAATAACCATATTGTATCTTTGCTAATAAACATTCAAAGTAGACGGTGACTAAATATAAAAATATTTTCCTGTACATATTATTTTAATGGATTTTCTTTTTCAAATTCAGTCATTGCATTTCATGCTTGAACTTAGTAATATGGGTACGCTTTTATTTTTATTATTTTGCAATTAATTGGAATGCTGAAACATGATTTATATAGGCTTTATTATATTTATTACATCACATGAGTAGTGAGAGCACGGAATTTTGTCCGTCGGAACGATCGTTTGGGAATCTGTTCCCACACATCGGACATTCTTTAAGACAACGCTTGACTAAGCGAGACAGTTAACCTAGTCTGGATCAGACTTGCTCGCTCGCCTAAGTTACAACAACAACAACAATAAATGTATTTTTGTATTGCGCGTTTTCACATTACATCGTCTCAAAGCGCTTTACAGCATCCCCACCCAAAGCCCCCAGTGAGTAAGCCAGAGGCGACAGTGGCGAGGGAAAACTCCCGAGAAGGAAGAAACTTCCTTCCTCCAAAATACTGTATGGACCAGGCGGTTGATACACAATAACAATGGTGATCTGGGGTGAAGAGCTACAAAGAGATGAGCCAGCAAGGCTAGTTGCAAATATGCTGAAGCTAAAACTACATTTCCCAGACACCTCTAGGTTGGACTGAAAAATTGCAGCAACACCACCACCTTTGCAATTTGGTCGAGGGTTATGCTTATAACTGTATTCAGCTGGAGTAGATTCATTTAGTGCCATGAATTCATTCGGTTTAAGCCAGGTCTCTGTGAGGCATATGGCACCAAGACTAAAATCAGTAATTATTTAATTTATTAATAGTGCCTTAGGAGCCAGTGATCTTACATTGAGAAGTCCAAGTTTAAGCCTTGCATCACACCGGACTCATTGTCATTTTTATAGCTATTATGACATTATTATTATGAAGCTATTGTAAATTACCATGGAACACCCCTGCTCTGCTCCCTGTGGAGTCATTGATGGTGTTCTTGTTGACTGTGGTTCCCTGATTCTGTGATGTTAGTCCCTCTGTTTGTCATGATTGCTTCCCTGCCTCTTCTCTTTTTCCAGTTTTCCCCTTGTAGGTCTTTTTGGTTTTGTTAGTTTTGACCCCTGGTGGTCTGTTTGTTTTGTAGTGTAATAAACCCCTGTGTTCCTGTGGAGCCACCACTGGGTCGTCCACCGTCTTTATCTGCCTGCATCAGGCAGGTGCCCCTGTGACAGAAACTCTCGAGTTCCTGACATTTGTTATTGTGTTTAAAATGTTCCTGTCTGAGCCTTTGAATGTGAAATTGTGTTTTTTTATTAATAATATTGTTGAGCTGTGATTTGGTGTTTGTCAGTTCTTTTTGCTCTAGCTCTCTGGGAATTTTAGCATAAATGTCATTTAATTTTCTGTTCAAGAAGTTCCTGTTCCTTTATTGTATGCTGAAAATGATATGATCTTTCCCCTCAGCACTGCCTTCACTGTTTCCTAGTGTAATGCGGATGAGATTTCAGGAGAGTCGTTTATCACCATGAAGGATATCCACTCTTTTATGAAGAATGTGTTGAAGTCAGGGTCATTAAGCAGAGATATATTAAACCTCCATCTACCAATGGGTTGTTTGGGTTGGTTGATGTTTAGATTTATTGAAACAGGGACAAGATCACTGATTGTAATGGGATGAATTTTGGGCTCTAGAATATCGGATATAATTAAGTTACTAGTGATAGATTTCTTCAGTGAAACCTCAGGTTCTTTTAGAGTTGAATGATGAGGCAGGTTCCTTAAGCTTAAGCAGTTTATCAAGACAGAATGAAGATGTTATAGATGAGTTGATCCATAGTGTCTGTCTTTGCCCCCACTGAGGGAAGCAGGCCCTTTATCTATGGTCTTCGTACAGACTACTGGAGCCAGGGGGTCAGACGGCCTTGGTGAGAGTAAGTTGTGTGAGAGGCCAAGAACATGATGAGCAAGTAGCAAGGAAATAAAAATATAAAAATAAGGAATATGAAAGTCATCAGAATTGTATCCGTATATGTTTGCAATAGTGAGGTTTTGTTGTTGATTGTGCTGTTAATAATGCCTTATTCAGGCTCTGTGATTCTCGTGTTATGGGTTAATGTGTTTCTTTAGTTTATCCGAACTGATACACCTCATTTCTTATAATTATAAGTTGATGAGTATATTTGGCTAAACTGTGGAGTTTTCAATTTTTGAGTTTCGGATTCCATTAGGTGTGTTTCTTGTAATAAGCATATGTCTGCTTGCAGCTGGATCAGGTGGTTTATAATTTTTAGTCCACCTCTCTTCCGGAGTTGCTTCAGGATGGGGAGAAGTTTTTTCTTAGTTCCACTATTTCTTTGGGAAATGGGTCATTGAGCCTGTATGTGTACCTTTCAGCCCCCTTCCTTTGCTTTTAATGAATTCTTTTTGTTTATAGTGTTTGAATTTAGCAACGATTGCTCTAAATCTAGATTTAATGAAATTCACCCATACAACCAGCTCTTCCTTTCCCTGAAAGCTGGAAGAATTAAAACTGTTTTTACTTTATTTTATAGGTTTTTTATAGGTATGGCTCCCAGCAACCCTGGCCGAGATAAATCAATCAATCACTTATTTTATTCTACCACTAAAGCCAAAAATTTAATTCAGAAAACTCATATAATATTCAAACAACTAAAACTAAATTGTAGTAAATAGTCATGTGTAATAGTTTCTATTATTAACGAGATGGGAGAATTATGCTCCTATTGCTAAAAAGATAGAGTATTTGCTGTAGATGTGTCCTGCTAGTCCTGCTAGTACAATATGGTCATCCCTACCTCCATAGATACAATACTGCACTGAATTTCTTACTCATTAAGAACAATCGGTTTCAGTAATGAAGTATTAGACTACACCTATGTTTTTCCATGTGCCACTAATGACTATCAAGTGCTTTTAACTGAACAACCACATCCTTTTAGAAGAGAACAATGTGGTGCAATTTTAGGGAAATTGCTTCATTTGGCAAAATGAGTGTTTAAAAGCCTTGAGGAAAGTGCTCTAAAAGCATAGATAGCAGGCAATTTAGTGATAAGTACTTTGCAAATATACTTAGTGTCTCTGTCATTCAGATGTGCAAGAAGAAACGCAAAATTTTGAATGATATGCTCTGTGTATCTGTATGAGTGAATGTATCTGTAGCAAAATATGTAAGCGGTGTGGAGATTTTCAAAAGAATTACTATAATGCCATAACAAAAAAAAACAAATTATGAGCAACACCAGGGAGTATACATAGTATATATAGAGGGTGGCAAAATAAATAAACGATAAAACAGAATATCATAACCCACAGCACCCCATCCAAAAAACAAAAGCTTACTACTCCCCAGGCCTGCTCCAGTACTCCCAAATACTTCCCAATTCCATGCTCCTTTGCTTTATAGAGCCAAATCAACAATCCAATTACTCAGTATGGTCCAGGCCTTCCCAAAGCCATCCATAGTAAACCCCGCCCTCTAGAAAGGGGAAGGGAACATTAAATCGTTGCAATTCACCAGTGAGTCATTACCAATTCACACTGCCGGTCCCACAAATATTTTGCCCGTGTTGTACAGGTTATTGTGTACTCTCTTTACTGGTTCAGATTCAGTGTTCATCCACTCAGGTAAGAGAGCGGGGGGGGGGGGGGGCATCCCAGCACTCATTTGTCTCCAGGATACCCCTCCAGGTTTCACCTTCTCCATTTTCCCCTTGTCTCTCAGGAACCCTTCCTAATTAGACTGAGGTTAATCTATAGTGTATAGGGAATAGTGAACAGCTGCACCTACTGAGTCACAGGGGTGTCAGAACCAAAAACACAGCCCTTCAAAGGACACCACAAAACCAGTCAAACCGATGATCTACTTTGAATTGATCTAGCACCAGGTCACCAGAGAGAAGTATGCATGATACACAGAAAACGGGTTTGCACCCCATCCTGGGTTATTCTCTACCTTGCACCTGTACCCTCCAGGATAAGCTCTGGACCCCTACGACCCTGCATAGGACAAGCGGTTAGAGAAAATGGATGGATTTAAGTTTCACATTATTGCTAGTTATTTATGATTATTGGGTTACGCTTTACATTATCAGCACCTTCATGATACCTTCATAATGCATTCAAAGAACATTCATAAGCGTCATGTAAGTATACCTTAACATCCTGACACACCTTTGCAGCTTTAGTATATACACTGCTCAAAAACATTAAGGGAACACTTTGAAAACACATCAGATCTTAATGGGAAAAAAAAATCATGCTGGATATCTATACAGGTATGGACTGGGTAATGTGTTAGGAATGAAAGGATGCCACATCGTTTGATGGAAATGAAAATGATCAACCTACAGAGGGCTGAATTCAAAGAATTCAAAGTAAAAAAGTGATGTGACATGCTAGTCCATTTTATTGAAATTTCATTGCAGCAACTCAAAATCATACTCAGTAGTTTGTACAGTATGGCCCCCATGTGCATTTATGCATGCCTGATATATGTTCCTAATGAGACAACAAATGGTGTCCTGGGGCGTCTTCTCCCAGACCTTTTTTCGATTTTGTGAAGAAGGATTTAGCCTCCCTCTCTATCCCAACCCTGCAGCAGGGGATCGTTCACCCTGCTAGAGTTCTGGTGACTCTTAAGGGGAAACGACACGGCAACTGAAGCAAAGATGTTTCTTCATGAACTAAAGGCTTGCAGTCGAGAGGCTGGGGCAAGTGTGACAACATGCTCGGAGTTTTGACCGTGATGTTGGGATGAGTGAACCAGCTAAGCTCTATGGCCCCTCTTTAGGGCCCAGCCTCATGGGAGGGGTGGGTGTATTTCAGTGGGGGAAGGACACTCAGTTATATGTGCACCATTCTAAGGCACATCCATTTTTAGTTATGCTTTATTATTTGTTAGCAATCCATTCATGTCTTTTGAACTCAGCTTGATTGATACTATAAAAACATGTCCTCTGAACTTCAGTTTACCTCTTGGAATGTAATAGGCTTAAACAAACTTGTCAAGCTAAAACAAGTCATGAGTAGGATTAGACAGCTAAAGGCCAAAATTGTTTTCCTCCAGGAGACCCATCTGACTCCTAAGGACGTAGTTAAAGTGAGGAGGAGATGGCTGAGTCGAGTGTTTTGGGATTCTTTCAGTTCACACTCGCGTGGTGTAATCACTCAATGACATTGGTATTCTCTGTTTAACTGGAGCCAATTTAGGTTGTATGTTGTTGGGTATGTTTTAACATTTAGCTTTCAAAAATTAAAGAATAAGGCAGACTGCATGCTTATTTTAAAGTGCTATATTTTTATTTTCACATTCTCATTTTAAAAAGTGTAGTCAAACAAAAGCAAAACACTTTTATTACCTATCTACAACTTGTTTTTATTAAAAAATGCTCTTAAGCCAACATTAGTTCAATTTTCAAAAGTATAAATTTGATTTTTATTAGTTTTTATTCAAGTTACATATATTGTCAATACAGTTACATTACTTTATAACTGTCACAAAATATTTGTTACTTTTAACACAAATACATATTACAATTTCATAATACTTTGTTACATACTTTCCATTGATATGTTCTTTATCATATGTACTACAGGCTAACTATATTTTTAAATGACCGCATTAAACAGGCATTACACATATGGTCAGCAGCGACCTCCTGTTGGTTTTTAACAGAACATCCTTTACAACAGAAATAATTGCTTTTGAGACGAAATCATTGACAAACGGGAGTAACTTATGACGTGTCTATTAAGAAAACGTGTTTATAAGACCATATAATTTGAACAATGTTCTCGTTTTAATTCAGGAAACTGACAGAACAAGTTCGCCATTTTGAGTCTCTGTCGTACAGAAGTAAAACTGACGCAGAGCCAAAATGGCGCTACTGCTGAACGCGATACGTCGTGAAGACCGACACTGAACGACAACTGTCAAAACCAATGAATGCTATTCTTATTCATTCAACTAACCAGTAAAACTCGATGGGTGGGATCATTAAGGTATTGTTTCAAAATGGCAGACAGCTATTTTTTGAAAAGGAGCTGTGAGTAATACAAAACGAATGTAGTATTTTGTGTAAAACATATTTAGAACGTATTTACAGTAACTGTGTTATAGTATTTAGTGGTTAAAAAAGTTAAAGTGGTTAATAGTGTGTACAAAGCGGACAGCGCAAAAATGAAGGGCAAAGAAAGATCGCCGGTGAAAAAGCGCTCACGGGTTCTGGATGATATACGCGATAAAGGAGGAAGCCACCCTGCGAGCAAGAAAATAGCGACTATTTCTGTTTCTGGGTGCAGTAATAACGGTAACAGTTCGGCAAAAAGCGAGGGCAGCTCGACGCGACGGAGTTTACTGGGAGAAAAGAGGGAAAGTCGTGATTTCGACGGACACGCTTCCAGCCGAACCGGGAGTAACCACAGCTACACCAGCCCCGTTGCGAGCTCCAGCAGTAAGAATCACAATCCGAGCCTTACCCTCGATCCCCTCACTACGAGGAGCACTTCCCGGGTGGAGCAGCGGCCTCCGCTCGCTGCTGCGGAGAGTGAGTACAAAACGCTAAAAATTAGCGAGCTGGGCTCCCAGTTGAACGACGAGGAGGTCGAAGACGGGCTATTTCACGAATTTAAGAAATTCGGCGATGTGAGCGTGAAAATAAGCCGGATTAACGACGAGAGGGTGGCTTTTGTGAACTTTCGGAGGCCCGAAGATGCCAAGGCCGCGAAGCATGCCCGCGGGAGGCTAGTACTTTATGACCGCCCATTAAAAATTGAAGCTGTGTACGTTAATAGGAGGAGAAGTCGTTCTCCTTTAGAGAAGGACCCTTATGTTGCAGTGCCAGGGCATAGACATTTGCACACACAGAGACCACTGTCACCTACTACTCTTGGGTACAGAGACTACAGGCTACAGCAGTTAGCACTGGGCCGTCTTCCACCTCCACCTCCTCCACCTTTGCCCAGAGATTTAGAGAGGGAACGGGAATACGCCTTCTATGAGGCTAGGGCACGTCCAGCCTATATTGCTGAAAGGGCTGCTTTCCGTGAAGAGGAGTTTATTTCCCCTGAGGATGACCAAAGAGCTAACAGAACTCTCTTTCTGGGTAACCTTGACATCAGTGTCACTGAGAATGACCTTAGGAGAGCCTTCGACCGTTTCGGTGTTATAACTGAGGTGGACATCAAAAGGCCCAGCCGTGGACAAAGTAGTACTTATGGCTTTCTAAAATTTGAGAACTTGGATATGGCACATCGCGCCAAGATAAGCATGTCTGGCAAAGTGGTAGGCCGCAACCCTATTAAGATTGGTTATGGCAAAGCCACACCCACCACTCGCCTTTGGGTTGGAGGCCTCGGGCCTTGGGTTCCCCTGGCAGCCCTGGCTAGAGAATTTGACCGTTTTGGCACCATTAGGACGATTGATTACAGAAAAGGGGACACATGGGCCTACATTCAGTATGAGAGTTTGGATGCCGCACAGGCAGCCTGTACCCATATGCGGGGCTTCCCCCTTGGAGGCCCAGAAAGACGACTCCGGGTGGACTTCGCTGACACAGAGCATCGTTACCAGCAGCAGTTTCTGCAGCCCCTGCCCCTCCCACACTATGATCTTGTGGCAGAGTCCTTTGTCCACAGGGGTGCGCCAGAGGCCTTACGAGTCAGGGAGCGGACTCCGCCACCTTTGCATTTCAGAGAGAGGGAACTCTATCCAGGTGTTGATTGGACTTCACCCCCAGTACGTGAGCGAGTTCGAGCAGCAGCATTTGAGCCTCTCGAGCACCTAGAGCGGGAGCGACGGCCACGGGAGTCTTGGTCACTGGAACGGGAGCTGCAAGGCCGAGATGCATCTCGCAAGCGACGTCTCTTGGAAGATAATCGGCATCTGGAGCCATCTCCAGACAGCAGTGAAAGGATGGGTCGCCGGCGTCACTGTCCCTCATTGGAGCGTAGTCCTGGTGGCAGCAGCAGGGATGAGGGCCGTCTCAGTGACTCAGACCAACCCTTACGCTCTGACAGAACTACTCCAGCTCGGGAGCGCCATGATACTCTGGACCGTGTCCCTGGCGAGAAAAGACAAAAGAATCATACACTGCCAGAGATGGCGAGTTCTAGTGGTTGCTCTACCGCCATTGCTGAGCGGAAGAGGAAAGTTGGTGAGACTGGCAAAAATATGACTAAGAAGGAACGCCTCGACCTCCTGGGAGCTTCCTCCAAGAGTAACCAGGCAGCTAAGCAAGACAGTAGTGGACAAAAGTTGACTTTGGCCTGGCAGGGCATGCTCCTGCTGAAGAACAGTAACTTTCCCTCCAGCATGCATCTTCTGGAGGGGGACCTCAGTGTAGCTACCAGTCTCCTTCTTGACAGCACAACTGGGGAGCAGGTAGCCCAGCTGAAAATTACCCAACGCCTTCGTTTAGATCAGCCCAAGCTGGATGAGGTGACACGACGAATCAAGATGGCTGGTCCTGGTGGTTACTCTGTACTTCTGGCCGTTCCAGGAAACACAGACGACGGCTCATCACAGGACCAGGCAGTCTCCACCCAGAGGCCTCTGCGTAATCTGGTCTCGTACCTCAAGCAGAAACAGGCAGCTGGAGTCATCAGCCTGCCAGTGGGTGGCAGCCGTGACAAGGACAACGTGGGAGTACTTCACGCTTTTCCTCCTTGTGATTTCTCACAGCAGTTCTTGGATTCCTCAGCTAAATCTCTTACTAAAACGGAAGAGGACTACCTGGTGATGATCATTGTCCGAGGGGCATCATGATACCTCAAAAAATGCACAAAAAATATATCATATGGAAAAATGTCCTGTACCATTAACACTTGCATGTATTCTTCTGTATTATTGGATATCTTTACAGGTGGGGTGGGGCTTTTAAAAAAATTGTTTTGGCTAAATCTTTCTGAGAACATAGGTGACACATATACAAGAATCTGAATAGGATGAGGTTGTTTAGAGTACAGTTGTAAGTTAGTCATTGGTTGTAATTATTGATTTTTATAGGAAATAATGTATGAACTGATTTGTGAAAGACCAGATTTTAGTTCCACAAAACCTGTAGAATATTTGCTCATTTGTATATTAATCCACTTAATAGAATATATTTTCTTTTAATTTTTTATGATGAGGTGAGGTTCCCTGTCCCCACCAAAATGATCCCTGTTGCATATGTATTCCAGTTGTCTACAATGGTTTCAGATCTTTTTAGCCAACAGTAGCTATTAAGGAAATTGCATCTAAGGATTTCTTTTAATAGCTACAATGCATTGACCCCATTGTCTGAATGGTTTCCTCTCTGATGTTTGGTTCTTATTTGTCAGTCAGTTTTTAAATTCAGTGTTAAAAAACAGGTTTTAATGTTTCAATCTTAAATTGTGTCGAATGGTGTGAAAAAAGCTATGAAGCTTTGGTGCCTCCCCTGAGAGTGTGAGCTGCTTTTTTTATTTTTATTTTATCAGTGTTTTTAGTCTAATTAGCGGTCTGCTGCCCTTATGCCTAAGGACCAGATTGCTTTAGTCAAGTGATTGCCTTCATGATAACATCATCTGCATTAAGACAAATAGCACTAGAATGACATCAAGATCAATATGAAAAAGCCAGCAATAGCATGTGGTTATGTGGATAGATGAATATGACAGATTGTACTTAATCCTAGTTATTCACGTTGATTTCAAGGAAACTGATGAGCTTCACTTTTCTTCCTTGTCCTGTCATTGGTTTTGGGCTTGGCACCAGTAACATAGAAGTTAAAGGTATTGAGTGTTGAGACATGAGCACTGCAGTTTTTAAGACTATTCACATGTTTCAAACCTGTTTTATTTTTCCCAAAACAGTGTTTTTAAATGTATGTAATTTTTCTTCTGATGTTTGTGTGTATATATATTTTTTCATGTACAACAAAGAGAAAAGTTAGACTCAGAAATACTTATATTTATTTTCTGTGTAAAGATGGCAAAATAGTATCTGCCATAGATTATGTGCCGTTTAACTATAAACTGACCACAGTAGCTTTTTAAATCAAGGTTTTGTTTGGATAGTAATATATCTGCATTTGAGAATTTATGAGGTCAGAGTATCATGATAATCACAGGAAAACTCGGGTCTTTTTGATATCTGCATAACTAGATATTTACCAAATGTTGATGATATTTGTATTAACAGTATATTTACCTTAAATGAGAGAAAATGGTATAATTAGGGCTTTTACAAGGAATATGGGAAAGTGATTTTTGAAAAAATGAATTTTAGTTTTGTAGCCCAGTTGAAATGGATGAAAGTGTCAGTGTGAAAAGTGAAAGTGTTCTGTTTTATTATCTCTTTGACCCCTATTTATGGTATCCTTAATATCACTTTACAGATTTATAGCATTTGAGTTTTAGATGTTGGCAGGTAATTGGTCCATAAAACTGGCTACTTAGTGACGATTATTCTAATCTAATTCAGTTTAAATTTGAAATGCTGGTATTTGGCTGTGCTGTATGATAGTTGGCCATTTTAAATACACCAATACAACACAGACCTAGGGGTTTAAATGAATAGCTGTAATAAGAAATCTCACAGTTTTGAAGTTGAAAGATTTTTTTCTGCAGATCTGTTATAGTTTGAGATGTTTTATTTTCAGAAGCAAAACATGCAGCACAGGCATGCAGTATTTTTTCTACATTTGCCATTGTGATGTGACCATATGCAAATGCTTTGAAAACCAAGAATTATCATTCTGTTTGTCTTACGGCACAGATGATTTTTATTTGTAATGGTTAATTTGTAAAATAGAAATTAATAGGATATTTTATATTGAGGACAGAATTGCAGTTATTGCAGCTGTTGCCCAGATTGAGTGTACTAGTTCTGGATTTAGTTCTGAAAATTTAAATCTAAACAATGTCCTTCATGTTATTTCCTGATGTTCCTGGTTTTTTTTTTTTTTTTATTTAGTTGTTTTTTTTTCCCCTGAACTGCTGTAAAAGTGTAGACCTCTAAGTGGTTATGTGATAAGTTTCAGGACGTCCTGATGCTTGCATGCTCATTTAATGTAATTTTGTTGTTGGTGCCACTGCCCACGCTTAATTCTGAATATGATAATCTTTGTCGGTTTCCATCAAACAGAAATTGTTCTATGTTTGTGTAAAAGGGAAAACATCTACTTATCAGACATTTTGTTTTGCAAGAAGGAATCGCTAGACTGGAAGCAGTGTCACTTCGCACATGGACCTCCATGCCCGGAGACACAAACGCTCGTGTAAAAATCCCGCAGGAGCCTTTCATGTGGAGGGGCCATCAGCTTTCCATTTGATGTTGTGCATTTTACTCGGAGGGCAGCTTATAAGTTCTGTAACTGCTTTTGTGATGCCAGTTCTCGTGTTAAGTGGACACGTAAAATTTTTCGCTTTGTGCTGTGTACACCTGATGTCTGGGGAGAAAGGAAACCATCTGCACTCACAGCTGAGAAGTAACATACACACAGAAAAAAAAGTGCATTGGCACTCATTTTGTCTCGGTATAAATAAATTTTCTTTAAGGGAAAAATGTTTCTGCCTTGGAAATGAGTTGAAGACAACTTATGACCCTTTTTGTTGTGTTTGGAAGGAGTTGTTTCCGCACTTTAAATGGCACGTTTCGTTCAAGAAAAAGAAAAAAAATACTTCTGCTGTCCAACATGCAGAGGAGAGTGAAAAGGGAAAAGTCATCATTTATCTCTGTGTTGCTCATCCATGTCTGCCCCTTACCTTTTTTCTCAAAGGAGTTCCTGATTGGCTCACTGTAAATTGTGATCTCAGCTTTTCTCACCGCTGTACCCCTCCATGGAAAGGGAGGGGCTGGGTAACTGGTGCTTGCACTGTGTGCCTTTTGGCAGGAAATATCCTGTTTTGCTATGAGTGGCTGCAGGAAGCTTGTTCATGCAAATCAGGAGCATGGGGTGGAGACAGCCCTCAGTGTTTCTGCTGGTGCCTCTGCCTGGGCAGTTCATCTATATGATTTGCCTCAGGTTTGTCAACCACGTTCAAGGTTTGGGCCTGATGTGTCCTTGCGTTCCTTACACAAGCGAGTGAGGAATCTGTCATCTGTACATGCAGTGTCTTGTGGGGAACCATCCTGGCACCGGTCAGTTTTAACAGAGTTTCTCTCCCACAAACAACAAAGTGATGCGGATTTGAACACCTAAGTCTGATTCAGAGGAACAGTTATTTCTTTTCAAGTTTGTTTATTTTCTCCAGTTATTATTTGATTCAATTTTCCCCATGCTATTGGAAGGAAGAGGATTTTCCCAGTATCAGGGCTATGAGTTTGTTTACCCTTTCCTGTTTCCATTGTTTGATTACAAGGGATCTGGAAGAGCTCCAAGTGGAGTTTTGGGAGTCCGTGTATTCAACCTGTGCTGTTTCTGTAGCAGCTCCAACATGTGGGGCTTCCATCATTCCATCATCCTGTTCCGAAGTGTTTGTCTCTTGAAAAGAGGAAACCGACCACTGCAAAAAACTTAAAAGGATTATTTTTTATTCCATAGTTGCACTGCTATACTAAACAGGGATACATATTGTTCTCATTTTGCACAAATTGTGATTCAACCAGGAAGACCAGATGAGTTTTTATCACCCGTCCTTGAGGATGCCCTTGCCACACCTTCCAGGTTAGGTAGTGTTCTGCTCTGAGCCCACTGGAGCTGCTGGTCCTTTAGGAATCTGCTCACTGCTATTCTCTCTGCATGCCTGTAGCCGGAATTCCGTCTTCTGAGGATAGAAGCCGGTAAGTTGTGTGCTTTTGTTGGTGCAATGAAAGGAATGGGTAAGTATTGATGACCATTTTGTCTGTTACTTTAGAAGGAGCACACATTTTGTTATTGGTAAACAAAATATTGCGGCAAATGTACACTATTTTGCATGTTATCAATTTCAAAATAACATTTTATTTTAATCTGGTAGGTTTTATCTTTCATTTTGGTATTGGCTTCATGAATAGTGACAATTTTTATCTGTTCATACCAGGAACAGAGTGTTACCTACGCTGGGAACCGATATCATGGGGATAGATCTTTTAGAATTAGGCCCTACCAAAAATGCAGTGTCTTGGAATCGTTGTAGAATTGCATGGAGTGATTTATTTTACAAATTTAATTGCTTTTAATTTGTTGTAATACATGTAAGCATTTGTTGCACAGCATAAAATATCTATATTTTGTTGGTGATTTAAGTTACCAGAACCCAAAGGAACTCTGACTTTGGTCATGCTGTGGTTTTAGTCTGCCCTGTGTGTTGCATGGGGTTGACAGTAGTGATAGATACATTACTACTTTGCTACACTAAAAATGTTCATTTTTGCAGAGTATACTGGAGCAGCACTTTCCATCCTGTAAAACATGGATAGACTCATGGTGGTAGGTAGCTAAGTCTGCCAGAGAATTGGACACAGGCATGTATAAGTCAAGTCAAAGAAGCAAATTTTTAATTTTTTTTCCCCCCGAATGTAATCTTTTTTTTAACAATAATTTTTTATATTCTTTCTTTAACTTCTAGAGGGAAAAGAATGAAAATGGATTTGAAAGTACCCTGTACTTTAGGTACTCTTATATCTAAGAGAACAGGTCTGGGCCAAAACATCTATAGCTGAGCTCCAGTGTGAGAGTCCCATCCTGTCTCTGTCTACCACACTAGCTGCTAACAGTGCTGTCCATCCTGTGGCCATTTGAAGACCATATAACCTTTCTGTAAGCCCATTGCATGACCCCAGTAAGCTCCTTAGGTCACCAAGATGATCTAAAATGTGCTCAAAGTAATAGGTTTGGAGAGATGTCCCCAGTACTCAGACAATACTACATCAGTCCACGCCTCTCCACTTTCACCTTGGTTTTGTTGTATGAACAGCTGTCAGGTCAGTGATAGACATTAAACCTTAGAAAGGTGGCCTGAAGCATGTAAATTTGGGTACACTTTACAGAATCTTGATCACCTCTTTATAACAAGTGAAGGAATGCTTTATTTTGATATAAAATGCAGTGCTTTGTGGTAACGTTTAGAATAATAGGTGATACTAATTGAAATCAAATTAATTGAATGATTCACGATTTTACTCAGTTGTCCGTATTGCATGATAGGCTGTCAGAAGTGTAATTGCTCATTCCATTGACCCAGGCTGTTCTGACCAAGTTTGTTGACAAAATGTTTCCATTCTCCCAACTAGAAAGGTAAGAAAAGACTTTCATTGTCCCTTTATTAACCATAATGGTGTTACAGGGTTGCTCTTGTTTCAGCACATAGAACATAGCAAGATTTTCAGAACCATATTGTACTTTTTCTACGCACAGTCAAATCATAAAACTTTGTGACCACTAGGAAAGAGAAAATGAAACTGCGCGTAAATAATTTCACAGATGTGCATTCATTTGAAGAAAAATACACACTGCTAAGTGCATGCACAGGGCAGTAGTCGTGTAAAATATTTATTCAAAACCATATGCTTAAACCAGAGTAAAAATAGAAAAATGGCATATTGTTTTGGCATCAAAGCAGCCTTTCATTGGGCCATGGTCATGTTCTCAGGTGTCTGACACTACCCCCTTGTGTTCTAGGTCGTGCGTTTCCCAGTACTGCAATATCATGGGCTCACCTACAATTCTGGGTAAAGTACTTAAAAAAATAATGGGCTAATAATCTGCTAACTGAGATTACAGCCCTTGTTCAGTCTGTTTCCACATGTTCCATATACATAATAATGAAAAAAACTTTTATACTATAGAAAACTAAAATCAAGTTGTATAACAAGGGAGAACTGATACTGTAAGTGTATTTCTTCCAGTGATCTAAATTGTTTTTTTTTCTGTGAAACATTCTCTCAGGTATTGATTTTAATATTCTGGGGTAAGGCATAGTATCTTTATCATCAAAACTGAAACTGCATTTTGGTGAGTACAAGCCTAATTCCTTTTTCCCCAGCATGTCTTTGTAGTTTGGTACTTTCAAAGTTTAGTGTGTGCATTGATCTTTGTAAATAAAAGTATTTTTCTGGAAGAGTGTAAGTTTGGTTATTTTAATTAGAATCGTGTAGATTTTTCTATTTCATGGGAACAAGTGGTGTGTATGTGTGTTTGTATATAAGTTAAAAATGATTGCTAGTGATTACAGTAGACAATCCGTGAACAGTGAGTCAGGTGATCGCCCTTATTTTCATACAGCCCTTTAGATTCCCTCATGTCACACAAACATCCTGTATTAACAATGTAACAATTCAGTTAATTGCAAAATGAATTTCACATAAAACTTTACAAAAGTATTAAAATGTAATGCTCAAACTGAAAAATACAGTAGATTAGTTCTTTCTGCCTTTTACTGTATTATTACTGTGCCGATTATAAAAGCAGGACCTTAACATAACCATAGCAGGACACACACATGAAAAAATGGATCGCTTAGAGATGCCGTTCTGCGTAACCACACGATTTTGGACTCTTGGGGTAAGTGGAGAAAATTCAAACTCCATTCACACAGAATTACAGTACTGACTAAATTATTCTTAAATGTGTCTTCATAAAATTAAGATTGCATTAAGATTGCAAATAATTGTGCAAGCCACTATATGTACCATATTAGAGCACAATTTGCAAAATTGCAAAATTTCATAGCTATTCAATGATTGTTTCTGATCTGAAGGGCAAACTCCACTACATATTTTAATGGAGATTAAAATAAGTTTGTACAATAAATATGTATATTTGAGGTGTATATTTCCATTAGTTACATGTGAAATTAATATGAAACAAAAATTGTTCATGATACATGACATTAAACAATAAGCATTTGAACAGACACCCAGTCTTGGTACTATGTCAAAGGTAGGGTGACCACCTAATCCATGTTGGAAGGCACTAGGACAGGGTTTGTAAACTACCATTTCAGTGAAAAAGACCTGGTTCTCGCTATGTGCTGATTGGTCAGGCTCCTATAATCATACATGTGTCACTAATGTTAATGTGAAACAGCTGGATGAGTCTCAATCAAGGAAACAAACCAGTAAGAGCACAAGAAGAGTTGAACTAATTAATCAAATACAGGAGCCTTTCAATTTAAAAGTAGTTTGTAAAACCTGAAGTAGCTCATAGTGTCCCTCCTGAAATGGAGTAGGTGGTCACTCTAGTCAAAGGTAGCATTATAAAAGAGTTTAAAGCAGTCACAATCCATTAAACACATCACAGAAGGGAAACCTCACTTAAAATAACCTAAGATACTTTTATGGTTTTGTTTGCCACTGGATGGCAGAAAAACACAAAGCACTGTAGGCTAAAATTGCAAAAAATCACATCAGTCTCTTCAGCATACATTTAAGACTATTCTCGTCCTTTAAAATGCCATGCAAAATTTATGCATTTCTTTATTTCAGCCTGGGGAGTCCTACCTTGAATTATTGTAAAAAATGTGCAATATATGTGCATCTACATGATCACACTGGACAATTTTTAGGGAGACCTGTCCATTTACCTGCATGGTTTTGGACTATTGGATGACACAGTACACAGAAGAAACCCACACAAACATGTCATGTCAACAAAACTCATAGAGAAGCGAGGGTGATATAAATACCTCCCCGTCCATATTCCATGCTGTTTATCAAGGGTGATCGTGGGTGTGTACAAATATCATTATATATCCTGGCAGTAAAACTTCTGTTGCTTTCTAACAAAACTACTTTTTAATATATGATTTTGGTAAATATCAGTTTCACCTAAGAGCTGAATGGTAATGGTTTTTGAAACCCTTCTGGAGAAGACAGTGTATTTTTAGCTCTGTTAAGAAATTCTAATGTGAAAATCATCTCCAAATATGCAGATGAAGCTAGATTTATTTGGTCATACAGTTGAAAACATAAAAAGCATCATACACTGAATTTCTTACACCCACATTTTGGAGAATTCTTAAGCATGACAACATACATATCCTGTCAATTTAAGATATACCCAGTAATAATTCATGAGAACACATATAGTTAGATTACATTATATTAAAACTAAAATCTATATAAAATGTGTATTTTTATTAATGTTTTTTTTATCAGTGTCCAATCTTTTAATTTTTACAATAATGCACTTTTTATCTCACTAGAACTTTTTAGAATATGCTAATTGTCCTTTTGTACTGTATCTTATTAAAGAAAATGTTTTGGTTTCACTTGCTGTAAAATATTTTACAGTCTGTGTACATATTTAATTCATGTGTTTCACAGTGACCCAAGATATCCCCCATATTTCTGTGTTCCAGTATGCCAGTTGCTGAATATTCAGCAGGTCAGCTGGCTGAGTTCCAACATCCCACTGAACACCAGAATAAGGTTTTTAAGACCAGCTGCCATGGCAGTTTGGTTGAAGTTCTAAATATGCCTCATAGCCGAAGGCATAGATGCAAATTAAATGCATGACATAACCTTACCACTAGTATACTTAAGAGTTTAAGGAAATGATGTATCAAATCATGTTAAATAACATTAGGCTAAAAAACTTGGAATTTATTCATTATATGAACTGTACAATATTATTGATTCATGCAAAAATAAGTAAAACTTATTTTATGAACCTTATTCTGTTGACCAATAATCAATAAACCAATATCCAAAAAATGTCAAAGGTACAAAAGACTTTCTAAAATTTGCCCTGTAAGAACTTCCCATGCAGATAGTGCTGCATTGTCCACCATTCATTTCAGTCTGATATGTAATCAGATTACTAATCTGGTACTGCAGCAATTACTCCATTTGGTTAACAACAGAGCAACAATAAGGATAATGAGGCCAGGTGCTTTTCTAATGGTCCAATTGAAAAGTGTTGAGGTAGCCAAACAGAACACAGCCTTCGAGGTATACAGTGAATTGTGTAGCCATGTTGACTATGCAAACTCATTTGGGAATTACAGCAAAACCAACAGCACCTAGAGTACAACAGTCATAGAGCCGGGAACAGAAAGTAAGGCAAGGGATTTGCGCTAAAGGGGAAATTGGTCATTCATGAACTATTAATGGAGCAGTAGGTTGGAATAGGGTGGGTAATTCCCCCCTTTTCATGATCAGTACTGGAAGACAGTTCTTACAGAGGAGTGAACACTCTAAATGACCGCTTCAAACAGTGTGTATCTCTGTCGTTGGTAAAGGCAGTGGAATGCCACCATTACTGTATTAGTCTGCTACGTTGCAAAATCAGAAATTTTCAGATTAGTTAACAAATGGCTGGTTTTGAGTCAAAGTTCTCAGATTGGCCTTTCTCCTGTGCTGTGAAGGATGTATTTTTTAAATGTTACAATAAGCTTCATAGAGTGGCCAGTCACGGGCTGTACTTAAACACAAAATTGTTCATTTAACTTGCGTTCTCAGATGTTACGAAATAGGATGATCTTTTTAGCTTTTGTCAGGTGAATATACTTTATAGAGAAATGGTGGCTATATTCATCCTTGTTATCTCTTTCGGTGATTTCCTTTGCAAAGGCGTGATTGATTTACACTGTTCCTTGGATCTAGCATCACCATGCATGCCTCATGTGAAGCTGTCTCTCAGGGACACTGAGGCAAGGGTCTTTCAGGCAGGTTTTTGTTCTGCTCCTTCCATTTCTGTGCAAGGGGTTCCAGGAACAGTGAGACAGAGGACAGCAGGTAACAGACACCAGCCAGATAAAAGGAGCAATCATATGTCTGGGTGTAGTCATAGAGGAAGCCTGTGAAGAGGAACACATACTAATAAGCCTCCCAGTGAAATGGGCTTAACCCATCCAACAATTCAATGATTAAACGTTACGGCTCCCACATAATACACGGCCTGCTGGGCAGCACCTATGTTACGCTACTGCTGGAGCGGGAAAGAACCTTTGTTGACAGCAGCAAAGCAAATTCTAGCCAGCAGCACAGACTCTACCGTATGGTGCGAAAAACCAGCCCTGCACTAAGCTAGAAGTCAGACTGTATGATCCTACATTGTTTTTCCAGAATTGCTTGGCATGTTATTACTGATTCCATGAAGCTGTTATTTACAGTGCACACAGTCACGGGATTGGGTAGAGTTCATACAGGAATATCTAGCAGCTTAAAGTACAACAGGGCTCTCCTTACATTTCACAAGAGTGTAAAAGGCCCCAAAGGTGATTAGGGTTCTTGGAATATTATCCTACTATGTTCAAGTCTGATTTATAGCATGACACATTAGAATATATGTGCTCTATTTGACTATAAATTATAAAAGCACCCTGTTATTAATATAAACTCTTCACATACATGGAGTATTTTTCTTTTTTTTTTTTCAGATGGATATTTTACTCGGACCAATACAATACCTACCACAAGATGTTTCAAAATACTATACCAGACCAATGATTCCTGTTCATTGCAAACTGTTAATGGACACTTTCAGCTAGTGTCCAACTATGTGAGCAATTACACAGTTTCTAAATTTACTCAGTAAAATGATAATCTGCAGTGGTGTGGCTGTCTGAAAGCTTAGGGATAGCAGATACAGAGTATATCTACTTAAAACAGGAGTAGCCTCCTTAGCAAGTCTTTGGTCTTTACAACCTTAAAGACCCCATCAGTGTCCAAAATAGACATCGTCAACCTGTCTGTACATGGACAAATGTGTCTGTGGCAATACTTGAATGTTTCTGTGGTAAACGAACTATGTAGGCTATATGTTTAAATACCATTTCTTTGGTAAAAATTGCATTTTGATCACAATGTCCATCAGAATATTATGGTGTTGACCCCTGTTCAAAAGACAAAAGAATGTCTTTCTCTGTGGACATGATTACGTAGCAATGTCAGTTTTGGAATAAAGCCTGTGTGTAACACTGATCCTACTTTCTTTTATTAGTTTTTCCAGAAAGAAACAGCGTGTTAATAGTGCTAAAAACCAGTACATTTTAGGCTATATGACATACTGTACAGCCAGTCACATTTACTAGCTAGCTGGCTATTATGCTCATTACTAAGCATGTAACGATGAATTGCGAATCGGTTAAAAATCAATGTAAATGTATGACGATTTAAACTGGCTGATGTGGAAAATGAATCGCTACTTTAGGAGTACTTCACGGTACTGTACTTAACAGAAAAACTGGTGTAATATTACATTTGATTTCACGACGTGAGTTCGATGTCAGATGTCACTGCGTATTCACATCGAGGTCGTACATCAGTTTTTGGTTTTGACCAAATGCGAGATGACGAGTGAATTTGAAATTGAGGACGCACTGTCATGTGGCGCGGTGGCGCAGTGGTGAGCGCTACTGCCTCACAGTAGGAAGGTCATGGCTTTGGTCTCGGGTCCTTTCTGTGTGGAGTTCGCACGCTCTCCCCCGATAGGTTGATTGGTGAGTCTAAATTGGCCCTGTGGTGTGTTGGCCCCTGTCCGGGGTCGGTTCCCGCCTGCGCCCATTGTTCCCGGGATGGGCTCCAGTCCCCCCGCGACCCCAGTTGGGATTAAGCGGTTTCAGAAAATGGATGGATGGACGCACTGCCTGATATTAAATCGGCGGTGTGGCAGCATTTTAGCTTTCCGGTAATCACAAACGAAAACGGCGAGAAAAGCACACAAGACAAAAATTGTGTGCAAACATTGTAAAAGACTGATAATGTACACAAACAGCACAATGAACACCGGCACCACAGTGAGCTGAGCGATTATTAAAAGGGCAAAAAAAACATTTTGCACAGTTTAGAAAGATAAATAAAGGAATATTTCTGAATAAATTTGTCTGCAGCTCATTCTGCTAAAAAATCGTGAATCGTATCGAATCGTGAGTTGAGTGTATCGTTACATTCCTACTCATTACTGCGCCTGAAGTCATGACCCAAGTCAGTGTTGTAAAGTTAATGGGCAGATTAGTAAGAATCTGCAAATTGATACTAAAATATAGATTCTTTTGATCAGAATGGTTTAATTTAAAAAAACTATTATAATGTTGAGTATTGATTTTCACCTGGTAAGTTCACTGCAAGTCAGTGTTTTTTCTTGTATGATTATGGCCAAATTCATACTAAAAATCACATGTGATATAAGGTAAAGCCTATAGGAAAAATACAAAACTTTTACAAGAACTTCACATTTTACCATATGTGATATACCATATTTTACACACTGTAAAAAATGTAAATTTTCTGGCAGCAGGGGCACCAGAAAATATCTGTTTTAGAAACAATTACTTTCAGATGAAAAAACATTCATGAAATGTAAAAAAACAGGAATTATCATTTTTGCACTAAATTTTTGGGCATTTTTTTATGAGTAAAGCAAACCCAAGTTTAGCAAATAATATGGCCAATGCCAGGTAAGACAAAGGGTCCTATGTAGCATCTGATGTGAAGTGGCTTCAGGCATGATACAAGTGTCTTTGTTAGCATGAGCCTGATACAGTTTCTTGGCCAGCTGAGAGTTAAGGGCTTTGCTCAAGGGCTCATAGACACGTGACTATTCTGCTGAGGCTGGACACAAACCCGTGACCTGTAAACCATGCAGTTTTTTTTTTCCATATGGGATCATCCATCCCTACAGTTTAGTTTCACGCAAAGCAGGTTTGTACCATTTCAACTTCGTTATTTCAGGAGGGGCCACCACTATTTCTCCACGATGTATCCATGCGCACAAAGTAAAGCTTTTGGCAAATCTATTTCTTCACTAAGCAGTCTCCCCTGCGTCCCCAAATACACCAAACCCTCTCTCACCTGCTACAGGAGGGCCAGTCAGACATCCTAGGCCCACAAAAAACATGGAAAAGCCCATTGAGTTATTCACCTTGTCCACCCCAACAAGATCTACCTGAGGAGACACAAGTAGGAGACACACCAAAACTCATTAGATACTACAATGTTACCTTAAGGTATGTTACCAGAATGCACACAAATGACAAATCCATAATGTGTGGTGAAAACATTACATTATTTTTTCAGAAACAGATTAAACAACAGTGATACTTTATTAATCTTTGGGGGAAAATTCTCTTTGCTCCATCTTGCTCTCCATACAGGTGAGAGCAAACCTGGGGGCATCACAGCACAGAGGCAGCCACCTAATGGCACCCAGGGGTTAAGGGATTTGCTCAAGGGCTCACAGACAAGTGACTATTCTGCTGAGGCTGGGCTTAATCCAGTGACCTTCCGATCACAGGCATACAGGCTTAGCCAGCTCAGCCAAACACTACCCCTATTCAATGTCAGGGCAGTGACATACAGTACCAATCAAAAGTTTTTATACACCAGAGGTTTTTAACACTTTTCCAATTGTTTCATAAACTGCAAATTTTTAAATTTTTGGTAAGCATTGGAAGGTTGGGTGAACAAATATAAATGAAAATATAAGTAAAAATACGTTTTGTTTATAACATGGAAAGAGTATATAACAGTGCATGTCAGACATCCTATTAACTAGTGGTGTGGTGATGGCAGAGTCAAACTCTAGGCTGTCCTTTAACTTTAAATGAACTGGTTAACTGCTTCATCCCATGAAACAGAGCAGCATGTAATGTCCCTTTAGAAAGAATGCCTGGAATTTTCTCTGCTGTTATAACAGCTAGCGAAGGTGACTTTGATAATCAAAGATATGACATTTTCTTGCTAATAAAGTTAATTGTGAACATACTGTAAATTTGTTGGCAAAGAATATTGCGTGCATTTTTAGTAAATATTAAGTGAGTAACATGCAAATTTCAATCTCAATGTGTGCAAAAACTTTGACTGGTAATGTATAATGCAAAGGACTACAGGATTACCTGCTATTGTCCAGAGAGTTACCAATGTTTACCTTTGTGACTTAGCTGTCAAGCTTTATTAGAACTACTGATTAACCTTAATCAAATTTGGCACTGGGGAGCATTGTGGTTTACGGTTACCACACTTCTGGGGTTGTGAAGGTTGCGCATTTCTTCTGGTTCCTCCTGGAGTACCAGAGGCATGACAGAGAATACTCTGGTGCTACATCCGCACATCTTTGTGGTGTAGGAGGAAAGCCAGACAAACACAAGAGGAACATGACAATTCCACACACAAGGCCGGGATGGGAATCAAACCCACTAAGCTAGCACACTGGCCAAGGTAAAAAACAGAGGTGGATAGTTCAGTTCCAGAAAGTAAAAATCCAAACCTGGATTTTGTTTCAACCAACCAGTTGAGTTTAAAGAGTCACAGTCACAGAGTAACTCAACTGGGTGGTTGAAACAAAATCCAAAGATTTTGTTTCAACCAACCAGTGACCTGAGACTGTGTGTCTTCAGAGAATCCTTGGGTACCGCTGGTTTGACTTCTTATCGAATGGGGACTCCCTGGGAAATTGCCAATGAGGCACATTACCTGTATTGTACTGGAGCATTATTTACGGCACTACAGCCATGGAATATGGAGCCATGGACATTTCAGATCCAGAAAGTAAAAATCCAAACCAGGATTTTGTTGCAACCAACCGGTTGAGTTTAAAGAGCCACAGTCACAGATACTCAACTGGTTGGTTGAAACAAAATCCTTGTTTGGATTTTTACTGTCTGGACCTGAAATGTTCACCTCTGCATCTAATGCATTTCCCTGAGGGTGATCCGGTTTGTAGGATCCTCATTGCTGAGGACTTGAGCAGCTGGACCAGGCCAAGGGGATGCCCACATAAAACCTGGCTGTGGCAGATAGACGGCTATTTCCAGAGGATGGAGTCGCCAATCAGGATCCCAAGGTGTTTTGTTGTGTGGTGGATGTGGCAACGCGCTGTACCAGTGCATGTTCCCCAGCCGAACCTGACCTGACCTAACCAACCAGTTGCGTATAAAGAGTCACAGTCACAGAGTACTCAGCTGGTTGGCTGAAACAAAATCTTGGTCTGGATTTATACTTTCTGGACCTGAAATGTTCACCTCTGTATAAAATAAAGTATGACACATGTGGTGTGCTATTAAGGATAAGCTCACCATTTCAGCATAGTCAGTGTTTCTATTTAAGTAAAACTAAATGTAAAAACACAATCCCAAGAATCAAAACAAGACTTCTTATAGTCTTCATCTTGAAAATTAACTTAAAGTGTTGTACAGTTGTATATGTTTTTACTGCTTCAAATCTGCTTAACACTTGCACCTGGCCGTTCATTGGAAGCTCAGCTTAGCTGCCTGTTTGACTCCTTGACAGGTGGACATTTGTAATGTGCTATTTCCCTCACTTATATGTTGGTTTGGATAAAGGTATCTGCTGAATAAAGAAATGTAAATTATAATATAAATGTATCAACATTATGTTCCCCCCAGTGTCCCTAACATGTGATGTGATGAAGTTCTGTTATTCTCCATGTGAAGTGCACACTCACCAGGACAGGCAACACCAATGCCATATAACCTCCACAAAAGACAGCAAAGAAAACAGCGTAGACCATGAGCTGTGCATAGTTGGTGGCCAGTGGCGAGAGCAGATTAATCAATCCACACAAGATCAGGTAGGTCTTATGGTAGTGGTACTTGTGCAACAGTTTCTTGTCAGCCAACCATCCAGAACCCAGCTGGGCCACAGTCTCTGTTATGCCTGAGGAAAGTCGAATGAGAGAAGCACATCCTCACAAAACAGCCTTATTTGCTTCTGAAACACGGTTATTACGTTCATTACATTTTTTCTCCTTTAATGCAAGTCACTTTTAATGAAACTAATGACTGACTACAAAAAGATTTGTAATGTTAATACATTTTTATTTTCCTTTGAATTACTTTCATGAATGATAATGTGTAATTCCCAGTATCAAAAGAATTTGTCTCAGAAATGATATGACAAGCAATATCTTTGACAAATGCATACACATTTTCAGTTAAACATGTAAGGCAGCTGGCCATAAAGGACTCTGTGACCCTAGACGTCTTTGGTCCTGCACAGCACCTCACCCAGTGGGAAACCATCAACTGGGCTCCAATGAGGCTGGACAAAGGCCACGGACCATCCTATTAGTAACCCCTCCTCAACCCCAACTGTGCGACAGGCATTCAGTGGGTCAGCCTTCGGCTGTCCATTTGGATTCCATTGATTGGTCAGTGCTCAAACATACAGACAACTTAACTGCCATTCAAACATTCTGTAATTCAAAATAAGAGCTGGAAAATGATACTAGCTGGGTCAGTTCTGTCTGCTTTCAGAGGCAGGCTAAATGACCCATTTGGATGAATATTTGTTCTATTAATGTTACAGTGAAGTTTAATTGAAAAACAATAGGCCAGGTTCTTAACTTAAAGTGTTAGTCATTATAATTTCCACTAGGCCTGGGACGAATCC
>JABJVO010000068.1:782754-814181 GCA_026770805.1 Boulengeromyrus knoepffleri | reverse complement strand
ACAACTCTGAGCTATTAGTTAAGTTCTCCCCAAATGAGCTTGATGGGCCGAATGGCCTCCTCTCGTTTGTAAATTTCGTATGTTCTTATGTTCACTGACATGGAAACTTCCCCAGAGGCAGCGCTTTTTTCTCCCATGACTCACGTGTTTTACCGGAACAGTAGTATGTGCGGTGCTCCATTAAATCAATAAATCTTGCTTTGTGTTTGTGGTGCATAGGTTGTCCATTCTTAAAACAGTAATTGGCGGCAGGCCAGGTTATTTTAGTCAGCATCGACAAAAACCCCGCAACTCGCCCTCTTCCTAGAATTTCTGAATTCTCTGTAGATTAATACTGGGTGGATTTCTTATATTCTACTGTGAACTTTCGTTTTGGATTTTGCTGGATTACCCTTATTGGACAGGTTGCTTTGGACTTACTCATTCTTCTGGTTAGTTGTTTTGTTGTTTGGGTGTATTGTCTTGCCTGTGTTATCGATAGTCTGCCGCCTGGCCTATTCTTTTATGTGTTTGGCAAATCCCCCTTGTGTTTTTACTTAAAACTTTCTTTTCTCAGGCTTGCATTCATAGAACATTCATGAGCATTATGTAAGTACAATGGTACCTTGGGACACAAACTTAATTCGTTCCAGAAGGCTGGTCAAGTTGAGATTTGGTCAAGGTCCAAGTCAAATTTCCCCATCAGAAATAATATAAATTAATTTAATCCGTTCCAGACCCCCAAATGATTGCCTATTTAAACTTATCTAACTGAGGAAAAGCATTAATAAACAATGTAAAACAAATACACAGATGAAAAAGCGATAATCGTGAAGTAATGTGCTATTTACCTCACTTGTATGTTGCTTTGGCTAAACGTGAAATACTCCGAAGCGAGAGCAGACACACATGCACCAGCTTCAAGTCTAACTATAATTTTCTTTTTAAGCTGTACAGTTACTCTCACTACATTCCTCTTTGGTTTGCTGCTATCCCAGTAGGTCCGACCTGACGCATCTTGATCTGTACAAGTTTTAGCAGGAACGGCCGAGTTCCAAGATTTCAGTTGAGAAAAAAATTCAACAGACCCATTCGATATCTGAGTTGGTTAAGAGGTATTCGAGTTCCAAGGTTCAATTGTATACCTTAACAGCCTAACATACATTTCATTGACAAAAATCCTGTTACACCTGGATCTATTATGACATCCCATTATAAATCCATAGGCATCAATATGGCATCTGCTAAACCCAGACTCGTCTACCAGACTGCCAGACAGAGAAAGGTGATTGGCCACTAGCATTGTGCTTCCTGATGCGGGGTTTGCTTGCAGCTGCCTATCCCATTAACCTCCCAGTGCACAGTTTTTGTGCTGAGGTCAATGTCAGAGGAAGTTTGGAACTCTGCAGTTACTCAGTCAACAGAGTGTTGGCAACTCTTATGTACTATGTGCCACAGCACTCAGTGACCCCACTCTGTTAGTTGACATGGTCTGGCACTTTGTGGCTGAGGTTCTCTTGTTTCTGAATATCTCCACGATGTAATAATACCACTTACAGTTGACCCTGGAATATCTAGCAGGGAAGAAATTTCACAAACTGTCTTACTGCAAAGGTGGCATCCTGTGACAGCACCATGCTTGAATTCACTGAGCTCTTCAGAACAATTTATTCTTCCACAAATGTTTGTAAACCTGACTGCATGTCTAGGTGCTTGATTTCATATACCTGTGGCAATGGGTCTGAATGAAACACCTGAATTCAAAGAATTTAGTCAATTTAAGAAATGTGTCCCAACACTTTTGTCCATATAGCGTGGCTCTGAGGCAAACACAAGGTGCACACACACTTAATGTATTAATCAATAAACAAGAGTTAAAAAAACACTAATAACTAAAGCTAAACTGACCACTGGACCCAATCCCCACTCAATGCCTTAAAGAATCCCTGGGAGTTATGGTGAGACTTATAACTGCCATAATGCATGCCTTCAAGCGATGTGCCTGACCAATTTAAAGTAACAGTCATCAGACCACTACTGAAGAAACCAAGTTTGGATCCACAGGAGCGCAACATTTATAGACGAGTCTCTAACGTACCATTTTTGTCAAAAGTTCTGAAGAAGATAGTCACTGCTCAATCTAAGTCATACTTGGAGACACACAGCATACTGGATAGCTCGCAATCAGGGTCCATCAGGGAGAAAGCACTGAAACTGCCCTAACTGAAGTCATAAATGACATAACAATGGCAACTGATGGTAACTATATAAGTACTTATGCTTCTGGACCATAATGCGGCTTTTGACACAGTTGACTGTTCTACTATATTACATAGACTTGAATTTTATGTTGGGTTGAAGTGTTTTATGTCGTATTTAAATCCTATTTATCAGCAATATCAATATGTTTAAGTGTCTAATAACTGCACTTCATTGTCAGTGTCACCTATCAGATATGGAATACCGCAGGGATCAGTTCTTGCTCCAGTCTATATCTACATGCAGCTATTAGGTGACATCATAAGAAGGCATAATGTTATTTATCACTCCTGTGCCGACGACACCAAATATACCTCATATATTGTGACTTTAGCTAATTGCTTTAATGAACGTTTTGTAACTGAATGCAAGGAAAACTGAGGTTCTGTTGTTTGGAGGCAAGTGCAACAATCTCCACACTCCACTCCAAGGGGCTGAACTTTTTGTTATAAATTATATAACTAAAGGCTGATTTATACTTCTGTGTAGAATCTATACTTTCAGTAGCTGCATAGCTGCGTACATTAGAACAAAACCTGATGCCTTGAGTTACATTTCTGGGGAGGTGTGCATCAGGCTATGGTGTAGGGTAGTGGTTCTCAACCTTTTTTGCACAGCGACCCAGTTTTTACCATGCTTTTTCAGTCGCGACCCTATATAAGTTTTGCATGTCTTTTCTTTTCCTACATACAGATACATTTTATCTATGAAATACAGCATCTAATTATCAGTACATAAGTTCATTATGGGGCATTTTTTTATTTAAAGCCTGATTTTAAATTTAAACAACAGAAAGAAATGACTGTCACATCATTCTAAAAGCAGCCCTATAAGTGTAAAAATAGTAAGGTGCAGCATCGGGTTACAGCTATTTTTAGACTGTAATGAAAGAGTTTGAAGATCCAATTGCAGAGCAAGTAGGTTTAATATTTCACAATGCGGAATGACAAGCACAAATCATAATCGAGGAATAAGGGTCAAACACAAGCCAGGTTCAGAAACCAATCCTGGCCAATAGGAGCACAGAGTCAAAATCACCTTCAGCAAACAGGGTCAGAAAACAGGCAAGAGTTCAGAAACCAATAGAAGTTAATCAGAAGCACAGTGAGTCTATGGTTCAGCAACTCGATAACTCAAAAAGGCTGACTGGTATTCAGGTCATACAGGACATGTATTTTTGTAGGTTAAACTTTTAGAAGTGGGGCCAAATCATTCTGGTCAGAAAAATCAGTCAGAGCATCTCTGAAACAGCAAGGCTTGTGAGGTGCTCATAGTGAGCCATGGTGAGTTCCTGCTGAGAGTTGCCCAAAGAGGGAAAAACCATGAACCACTGACAGGGTACTGGGCGACCCAGACTCGTTAATGCGGAATGTTAATGTAGCACATGCTTCTGTATGTGGTACAAACCAAGAGAAGGGAATAGCAGATATATTTTAATTATGGTCATGGGAATAATGTGTCATGACCCAGTGCATGGAGCCCTGCTGTGTATGGGGACTACGTAGCCGTACATCAGACTTGTCGTTCCAGAGCATGCCACAGATGCTCAATACATAACCGACCGTCCACATGATGCAGCAAAAAATGGGACCCAGGTGACCTTCTTCTGTTGCTTCATGGTCCAGTTTCAAAGCTTGTGTCCCCCTTGTAGGCACTTTCGTTGGGGAACAGGAGTCAGCATGAGCACTGTGACTGGCCTGCAGCTACGTAGCCATTTGGGGAGTTTATGAATCTCGCTTGTGCACAGAGGCATAGTCATGCTGGACCAGCAAAGGGCCATCCTCAAACTGTTGCCACAAAGCTGGAAGTACACAACTGTCTAAAATATTTTTGTATGCTGATGAAAAATGTACCCTTTAGTGGAGCTACAAGGCCTAGTGTAAACATGAAAAGCCCCCAAACCATTATGCCCCTTTCACCAAACTTAAGATTTGGCACTTATCCATTTACGTTACATTTACTGCATTTGGCAGATGCCCTTAGCCAGAGCGACTTACATAAGTACCTACAAATCTCATCAGTGAATACATTCTAATAATTGTTCAATAGATCCTGGTTAAGAATGCTATCAGTAATACATTTTTTTATAATAAAGAGAATAATCCTGTAAATGCTAATCCAAGTACTTCCGAAAAAGAAGAGTTTTTAGTCGTTGTTTGAAGGCACCCAATGTCTCAGCTGTTCCGCCATCTAATGGAAGTTCATTCCACCACCTAGACGCCAAAACAAAGAGCTTCGGTGCATGTCTTCCTTGCACCTTTAGAGAAGGTGGGACCAGTCGACTGTCCCAGCCAACAGAGAATGTTCCCAGAATTTAAGCCAACATTAATCAAAGTTGGCAGGGAATGTTCTTACTGTAATGTTAATGGAACATTATTTCCACATTTTATATTTTACAAAGGTTCTGTCAATGTTAGCCCTGGAACATTAATACCTGACCATTTTTTACATACCTAATATTGAAAAATATTGTTCTACAATAAAATTACTATTTTATAAAAGTGCTATATGTGTGGACTGCGAATCCACCAGCCTGCCTTGATCCCCTGATCTTTGATGTGTAAAGAGACAGTGTTACCCACTCCTCTACCATGCCCTTCGTTTGCCTTTTACATTGTTATTCTTAATTGTAGTAGTAATTGTGGTAGTGGGATAATGTTCTGGCAACATCAGGACAACTGGATACTTTGAACATTTTCATACCTCGTTCCTAGAACGGAAAATTGTTAGCTGGGATTCACTCATGCTGGCATGTTCTCCTGGTATTTGCCAAGCCCAGATTCATCCATCAAACTGCTAAATATTGAAGTGGGTTTCATCACTCCAGAGAATGTGCTTCTACTGCTTGCTCCATGGTCCAATGGAGACATGCTTTACACCATTTGAGCTGGGAATGTTGCCAGAACCGATACTCACGATACCTTTTGATACCAAAATTCTGAAAACATGACACCACTTGCTTTTTCGGAGTGCCATAGGTACCATAGGCTGCGTATGTAAGGAGGCCGCGTTTCTTCTGGAACTGACGGGGGCCGCGTATACACCTACAGGTGGCAGCCCTTTGCAGCCAGCTTACTCTGGCCTACAAAGAGCAAGTTGGGGGAGGCGTAAAGAGAATTTCCCCAAGGGCATTAATAAAGCATGCTGAATGCAAACGACTTCATAATAAATAATTAATAAAAACACACAAACAAACAGAAAAAGCATGTTGTTTGTTGATGTTGCCTGATGTCACGTTTCTCTGGGCCCAGTACAGTACCTATGTGCTGTGCCCGGCTGCACATTGTGGTGGGTTTAACGCCTATATGGTTTGGGGAGAGTTGTACACTCAATGCTACTGCATTTGTAGAAATTTCAACAGAGCCTTAAAAATACTTATTGTTCACAAGTCGCCATCAACGAGTTGGAGTCGAGTCCGAGTAAAAAAATAACAAGCTGCAAGTGTCATGCCCTGCTTGTCTGATCCTCCTGTGTGCCACACCCCCCTCGCTACCTCGTGTGGAATCCCGATGTCACCAGCTGTTTCCAGTCATGTTGATTAGTTCTGTGTATTTAAGTCCGCGTTACAGTATGTTTCCCCAGTCCGGTCATTGACGTTATGTGGTTGTCTCCCGATTGTGTCTTCCCTGTGATTAAACCCCGTATTCTCCTGACACCTTGAGTCCTGCCTCTGCTTCCCTGGTCCGCGCTCCCCAATATGTAACAGCAGGTTGAGTCAACAGTCAATTTAAGAGCAGCTCGAGTGTGACTCTAGTTCAAGTCACAAATTTGAGTCACCATCTCTGCTCTCAATAAGGAAATCAAAACAATAGCAAGATTACTGCATTTATAGGACAAAGCAGCACTCAGTGATTTTAGCCCTTTGTTAGAGGAAACTGTAGGATAAACTACTGTACGGCTTTTCCACTTTTTTCATAAACTGACAATGTTACAGAGGATGATGATGATGATGTCGATGAAAGGTGGACCTATACATAGTATGTGTAGCAAAATGTCCAAAGTGAAAAAAGGAGGAAAATACAGCAGTGAGAAAAGTAATATCACAAACACTATTTCAGTCCACCAGATCATAATATGGTGGACTGCTGCATGCTATTGGAGAATTTCACAAATAATCCCAAACAAAAGGTCAAACCATGCAGCATTCCCGGAGGATAAAGAATTTCTTTGTGTTGCATAGACAAAGTTCTGTGAATCCTATTAGGAATCTTAGGGAAAAAATCCAGCATATAAGCAAATCTGACTATCCTACACTCTCAGAAAAAGGGCACCAATTTGTACCTTTGCTTGTCATTGGGGCTGTACCCTCAAAGGTCTGTCAGTTGTACCCTTAACTGTAGCTAATTTCTTAACTTTTTAAGGTACAGAAATGGACTATGAGGAACATTTTTGTACCATCAGGGGTACATTAATGTTGTTTGTCCCATGAGGAAGTCCATTTCTGTACCCCCAAACAAATTTTATAACCCCTGTACAGAAGAAGGCTTCTAGCCAATTTCAGACATGTCCTTAGAAAAATCTATCATAAAATAAGATTTTTTAAAAACTTACTGTGAACCTTAACCTACATCCCAATAAGAATGGCATAATCATTAGGTTTTGTTACAGTACCACTCAGTGAGCCAGCACACCTACTCTATGCAAAGTCACTTTAGTATGACGGATCCAAAACACTCAGCTCATGGTCAACTTTTTGATGCTAATCTAAATTATATGGGAAATCAAACACAATTGTGTACACTTTTTAAATATCTGTAACAATTCACACTTCAAATGGCTTATACTGTACTTCCTGTTCTATACACACACCTCTAATAGAAACTGTATCATATCACTTTTGTCACATTACCAATACTTACCAGCAACAGAGATGATAAAGGATGCATCCATTGCGTCAATCCCAAGGTTTCTTGCCCGAGCCGACAAGTGAAAATAGGGAATAAAATAAGCCAGCTGGCTAAAGACTACTGACCACGTATAGATGCAAAAGAAAGGATTTTTCAAGAGGGAGAAATCCAACACTTTCATCTTTTTCATAAACTCCTTGCTGCCATTATTGCATTGCAATGCGTTTTCCATAGCTGGTGGCCTTCCATTTTGTTCCAGGGAGACATCCTCTGATCTGGAGAAGGAGACAGCTGTAGCACCAGTATTGTGTGTGACCAGCTTTGCTTGCTCTGATGTGAGCACGGCATTTGGGTCAGACGGTGGCTTTTCAAAGGCCTGCATGCCATATGAAGAGGCTGATGTGACAAAGCCATTTGTTTGCATGTCATCATGGTTCCTGCATGAGCTGGGAGAAGAGTGTGGCCTCACAACTGCAGGCCTCAGTAGCATCCCAGAGGCTACAAGGTGCAGCATGAGACCTCCCAAAATCAACAAAGCACCTAGAAGAGAAGAACACAGTCTTCTCTGTCCATTTATTGTTGCAAAAGCTAACCACTTATTATACACCTTTCAGGACTGAAACATTTGAGTATAGTCTGTTAAGCTGTTTGAATACCTAAACCATTCATTACATTTTAAGAATGGCCTCAGTAACAAGGAACCACCTATATATAGCAAAGGCACAGGAATCTGTATAATAAAATTAAAATTGCACATATTACTTTATTTACAGTGATACTGATCTGTCTTTTGCTCTAAATATCAATATGCAGTCAGTACTGTGGGTTATGAACCAAAAAATTCAAAATTTGAATTTTAGTTATATTACCAACACTCTAATATTTTAAGTGCCATAATTTAACAATAATGTAAAATATTTAAATCATAAAGTTTCTGCATGGATTCACATCTGCATGGATCCACATCTACAGACAGAATAAAATTGTAGTTCCCCTAGATAAATAAATAGATACTGTATACAATCAGACAGACACACACACATACACACACACACAGACAGTCAGTCAGTCAGTCAGAAAGACAGGCAGACAAGCAGACAGACCCCAAGGAGATAACATTAAAACAGAAAAAAATAAAAGGATGAATAACAATAAGGTTTCTACACACACACGGGCACACACACACACACACTCACAAACATTTGTAATTATATCTTTGTGGGGACTCTCCATTCATTTCTATGGGGAAAACTCTAATCACAACATGACAACCTTAACCCCTACCCAACCCAACCCTTAACCATAAGCAACCAAACAAAATACGAGACTTTTGGCAGTTTTACTTTTTTGATTGCATTCACAGATCTTTGTGGGGACCCAAAAAATGGTCCCCACAACATCAAAAAAACAAGTTTTTATTATATGTGTGGTTCCCCCACAAAGTCGTGTAAACCTAAGCCACACACACACAGACAGAAATAGAATACAATTTGCATACCTCTCCAGGCATACTGGTCAAGAAGCAGCTGAGAAAAGGGAGCTAGGGCAAAGGTCAAGCCCATGCCTGAGCGGCCAATGGAGTACGCCGTCGCCAGCCTCTTCCTGAAATAGATGGCTGTGACGACAGAGGTGGCTTGGTATAGAAGTGCAAAGCCAAGACCTGAAAAACACAGTGTGGTGGCAACAAATCAGCAATGTTCACGTTTTAAAACTTTTTAGATTGATATTCTAATTAGTTTGAAACTCTTCCCCTGACTCTAACTCTAGCCCTAGCATATTGCAGATTGCATTTTTCTTAGTAAAACTGAGCTGTCAATTAATTGTTTGTAGTATTTTGTCACGCTTAACCTGAAGTAGATAGTTCAGGTCCAGGAAATAAAAATCCAGACCAAGATTTTGTTTCAACCAACCAGTTGAGTACTCCATGGCTGTGACTCTTTATAACTCAACTGGTTGGTTGAAACAAAATCTTGTTCTTAATTTTTACTTTCTGGACCTTTCTGGACTTTCCACCTCTGTGCTTAACAAATTGTATTCTGCTAAACATGAATGAATAAACTGCAATGGTTAACTAAAAGTTATACAAATGTTTGTTCATATAAATGAATAATGCAGATGCCCAAGAGAATAGGTTTGGTTTTGACATCAGTAAGGTCAAAACAACCTTGAACACCTCCCCCACACACACACACACACACACACACACACACAAACACACACACACACACAGTCCTCCCACAATATTGGTAGGGACATGCATCCTTACCATGCATACCGAAATCCTCGCAAGTTTTTTTAATCCTTAGACAATTAAATACAAATTGACAGCTGTACATTGTACATTTAGAATTAAAACCAGTATACTTGGTACGCTGAAGCTATAAACCTCTGAGTGTAGAAATAATTCCCTGTAGTTCAGTTTTTATTTTGGTGATAAAGCTACTAATAAGGATCAAATAAAACCAATTTTAATTCTCACATGAGCAGAAAAGTAAGGAAGAGCTTGACAGGTACATAATTAATTCTTACTCATGCTAAAAGCATTTTTACTTATATTTAATGCATTCTCTTGAAAAAAAATCTGATTTAAAGGAAGACCACTGCTGGCCCGATTGCTCACCTACAACCAGTCCCAAACTGACATACAAGAAGACCACACTTGTGGCCAGGATGCTCACAAGAAAGCCGATGGTGACCAGCAGTGCTCCTGCAATCGAGGTGATTCGGTTTCCGAACTTAGCACAAGCCACTGAAGCCAGGGGACCTAGAGAAGAGTGAAGGGGAACTGTGGGCTCCATAGCATCACTTCTGCCGCATTTCTTTGACAGACAGCTCGGGCTGACCTCCAGAGAGACGCAGGCTGGACATGATGGAGCCGATCCAGCTGATGCTTTCTGAAGATGCCCCAAAGTCGTCCTGGAATGCCACAAAGAAAATTCCAAAGCTTTTCAGGGTTCCCATCACCAGTACATTCACCTGTCATTGAACAAGAACACAACAGAACCCACCATTAGAGGTCAATAAAAAGGCAATCTTCATGTGTAGGATAGCAAGACAAGTGACCATGAGTACAAACATTCCTTAACTGACAAAAATCTGACATTTCAAAACACACTTTAAGTCAACCTGTAGCTGTCATGTACAAGCGTAGCATGGACCGGGGAATCAAGAACAGGACTTCAGGAATCGGATGAGCTCAGGATTTTAATTGGGAAAGGACAAGCAGGACCACACATACAGTACAACCACACAACGTTAATGACCGGACTGGGGAAACATAGAGTTATTTGCAGAATGATCAAAGATAAGGTTCACACATTGGATGGCAGCACAACAAACCCTTTTTCACCACATCAAAAGAAAACACCCCCGGAAAAATATGCTGAGTATGTTTTTCTTTTAAGTTTTATTTCCTTATAGGCCTATATATTTTTTTAATAGAGGAATTTGTTTGGTTGTACTGTTAAGTAACTTGCAAATTAGTCTGAAAAACATACATGTAAAAGAAAATGTGATAAGATCAAGGATTGTGATCCTGCTACCATATTATTGTAGCTGTGTTTGTTCTGAAAACAAAAATCATTATGTTTTGTGCTGCTGATACACACAGACAAGTCAGAGCATCTCCAAACAGTTTCAGAAGCCTTAGACCGCAGAGGGTTATATACTAGTTGCCCAGTTAACGGGACAGTCCAACATTCTGCTGCATTAACATCAGGTTTGTAAAATCACCTCAGCTCAGCCCAAACAAACACAATTATTTCACATGATGTTCATTTCTTTACTAATTTTTCAGCTATTTATTTAACATAAAACTTCCCAACTACCACAGAGAATTGTTTTAAAAAAATACTGCAGGCTAGAATACGTGCCGGTCTCAAACATGGATTGTGGAAAATGTCCACAAATGTGGCTTCATTACACTAGACAAGAAAAGGATAAGGCAGAGTGCAATAATAGAGTGCATGAATTAATTAATAAGTTGCTCAAAGGGTTGTACATCCAACCTAACCAAACATTTAAGGCTGCACAAGATCAATCTGACGGGAGTGCACAGTGTTTGATGCCTTGTAGTCTCCAAGCCTGAATAAACCATCTTCAGCCAAACAAGGGACAACCAGCCGTGACACACCATTATCATTGATATTAAAGGGAAATATGATCAAAGAAAAAACTGAGGAGTTTCCCAAAGCAGTAACCACATGGTTTGGTTTGGTTGCAAGCAGGTGTTGTGCACTGCACTGAACGCACTTCAGTTAGCATTTTCGACCCATTGCTCCTGGGACTTTCTGAATATTAAGAATAAATATTTTTTTGTTATCTAAACATTTGTCCTTTTATTCACCTCAATGGAACTGAAATGGAGAATCGATAAGAACCGGAATCAATGAAATTCAAACAATACCCAACCCTGTGTCTTGAGCAGATTGTTGCCAAGAGAAACCTGTTTAGTTCAAGTTGACATATTTATGAAACCTTGTGTTTGGAATTTTCTAGGTCTTTTTCTGCATAATTAATCTTTGGAATAATCTTAATTCTCACTGCCTATATTTTCCTCCCTGTACTTGAGTCTGATCCACAATACCTGCTTAAAAAGCAAGTCAGAGACAGTGCCAGTTGGGCAGCAAGTATGAGTGGAACGGATCTAGAAGGATCAGCCCTTGCAGTGGATTTTGGCTTTAGGAAAATGGAACACTATCTCTCTGTCAGTGATGTGTGGAGTATTGTAAGGTACCAGCTATACAGAACTGGCCTTTTTCTCCAGGTACAAGGTGGGCTCTGGAACTAAGCCAGAGTCCACACCATATAACTTTAGAATTAAGCATGGTGGAAGACCGAAGATGTGAATGGGGATTCCCACCAACCCCAGCCTATAGGCTGTGAAGCTAGAGTCCTTCATGATGGACAAGAGGGACATTGATCACTGGCCATACCTCCTTCTCAGTATAGGCCCTTGGGCATAACTAAGCCTGGCCAATTATTTCCCTACCATTTCAGAACCTAAAAACATGACATAATTATATGGGCCAAGCTACCCTTACTGCGTTTTTGAATGGATAATAAAATTTTGTTAGCACTGCAAGGCTATGAAAGGCCATGTATTAGAGGAGCACTACTGTTGTAGAACAAACAGCACTAAATATTCGACTGAGGAACTGGGTAGGAAACAGGGTTAATCCATGTGTTAAAGGCTGTATTCTTTTTGTATTAAAATCAACTTGAGCAAACACAGGAAGACCAAGCAAGAGACAGAATAAACAGCCAGTGCCGGGACCCTGAAAGGCCATCGTGTCACCCAGTGGGCCACAGCACCACTCCTTACACTACATGCAGTCTTATAATAATATACAATATGAAATGATAGAGATACGTATTCAAAACATTCAAAAGAAAATGTGCACCCTGGACATTTTAGACCTTAAAGCTGCTTTTACAATGACCAGTGGGTGAATGCTAAAACATTTTTTGAAGGTAATTTAATATCTATTGTAAACAGACATACAGCTGGTACTTATTGTATGCATATACATACATTATCCATACAAAATGTCAATTTCGTTATCAATAGTAATAGTAATAATATTGTTACAGAGTGTTTTACCATAGTTATGAAAATGTTTGCATTTAAATAACTAAGAATTGGTGACTTAAGAATTTCTCTGGAAAAATATATACACTATATACATGGACAAAAGTATTGTGACACACCTCTCATACACTGATTTCAGGTGTTTCATTTAGACCCATTGCCACAGGTGCATAAAATCAAGCACCTAGCCATGCAGTCAGGCTTACAAACATCTGTGAAAGAATGGGTCCTTCTGAAGTGAATTCAAGCGTGGTGCTGTCATAGGATGCCACCTTTGCAATAAGCTAGTCAGTTGATGCAATTTCTTCTCTGCTAGATATTCCATGGTCAACTGTATTATAGCATGGTATTATTGCAAATTGGACGTGTTTAGGAACAACAGAGACTCAGCCAAGTAGTTGCAGATCACATAAAGTAACAGAGTGGGGTTGCCAAGTGCTGAGGTGCATAGTGTGGCCAACCTTCTGTTGACTCAACAACTGCAGAATTCCAAACTTCCTCTGGCTTTAACCCCAACAGAAAAACTGTGCGTTGGGAACTTCATGGAATGGGCTTCCATGGCCAAGCAGCTGCATGCAAGCCTCACATCACCAAGCACAATGCCAAACATCGGATGGAACGGTAAAGCATACTATCACTAGACTCCAGAGCAGTGGAAACGTGTTCTGTGAAATGACGAATCACGTTTCTCTGTCTGGCAGTCTGATGGACAAGATGCCAGGAGAATTTCACCTGCATGACTGCATTGTGCCAGTTTGGTGAAGGAGGGTTAATGGCATGGGGTAGTTTTACAGAGGTTGGGCAAGGCCCCTTAGTGCCAGTGAAAGGAACTATTTAATGTTTGGACAATTCTATGCTTCCAACTTTGTGGGAATAATTTGGGGAAGTCCCTTTTCTGTTTCAGCATGAATGTATCCCAGTGCGCAAGGCAAGGTCCTTAAAGACACGGTTAGGTGAGTTTTTTGTGGAAGAACATGACTGGACCAAACAAAGCCCTGACCTCAACCCAATCAAACACCTTTGGGATGAACCAGAACAGAAATTGCGAGCCAGGCCTTCACATCCAACATCAATACCTGACCTGGTCCTCTGGATGCATGGGCAAAAATTCCCACAGACACCCTCCATTAACTTGTATAAAGCCTTCCCAGAAAAGTGGCAACTGTTATAGCTGCAATGGGGGGACCAACTCCATATTGATGTCTATGGATTTAGAGTGGAATGTCACAAAATTTCCTGTAGGTCTAATGGCCAGGTGTCCCAATACTTTTGTCCATATAGTGTATAATAAAAAACATGTATAGTGTATTATAGACAGGGATGCACATAACTGTCACACAAGTATGCATTTGATGCATAAAGCAATACATGTGGCAATTTGTTTCCATGATATTATAAATGTGAACTTATTTTATGTGCATTTGCATTGTTATGACAAGATACTTCTAAGTATGTTAACCTTTATATGGCTGATGCATACTTCATTCACAGTTTAAAGGTTAAAATCCATGGTAATTTCCTGCCACAAAAGTGCAAATGCACATAAAATTAGTATGCACTTGTGCTGTACTGAAAGGAAATTTCTGCCTGTATCGCTTTGTATACAGCGAATGCATACTTGCATACCAGTTATGTGCATCCCTGATTATAGAGCCATAGGCATTGGAATGGAAGAGAGAGCTCCATCAGAATAACTAGAGTACTGATAAATGAGAGATGGGAGGCATTAAATGTCAGGACAGCCTTTATAACTGGGCCACAAGCCAGGGGGACAATGCAGACCAAGAGGGCAGCAGTTTGGTTTTATGAAGGGGGTTTTGAGATTTCAAGTCAGCCAATTATTTGCTTTTCAGCCAGCTTGACAGCCATAGACAGGAAGGGGAGCTGATGGCACCTCAGCCGATTTCAGGCAGCCTCCAGGAGACTGTAGCTGAATCTCTGCAGGGCTGCTTCACTTCATCAGCCGGACAAACCTCTTCAGGAAACACATGCACTGCGAGACAGAGGAGTAGCAAGCTGGGGGAGTCAGTCAAGTAGGTCCCACAGGGCAGCTAATTTTCTGTAAGAAAATGCAATGTCTTCTGCTGTTGCTGCTCACAGGTGAGACAAACCTACTGTTGCCCCTCCAATGTAATGATTAATTGGTCCAGGATGTGGCCCAATGGCAAAATGTTCACATCTCTAAGTACCGTCCTGGGTTTTGGCACCACTTTTGGGAACTTTAGCAGCTTAGGAAATAGACGGCCAGAGTTCATTATAGAGTCTAGTCTCCCCTTTCAAGAACAACAAGAAAGGAAGGGGGGGGGACATGGGGAAGACTTGCTGGTTTACACAACAAAAAAAACTGCCAAGTGGCTGGGAAGAAAAACAAAGGCTTCCTTGCTGCTCCAATAAACCGCAACATATTTTTGAACTGTAAGGGAAAACCAGAGTGCCTAGAGGATCCCCATGACAACATGGGGAGAACATGCAAACACCACAGACATGGAGCCTCAAACCCTGGTTCCAGAGGTTTGAGGCAGCAGTGCTAAGAACTGCACCACTGTGCCGCCCAGGGGGGCATTTCCTGTACAATGACAAATGTTCATTGAACTAACATGGTATGATGCATCGTTAAACCAACTAATATCCAAAGTACAATTGTTTCCAAAAACCATCATACTTAGTTAGTACCACAATAGTTTGATCCATAATGGCTGGAACCACCGTAGTTCGAACCACAATGGTACCAGAGATATCAGGTCTGATTTTCACACGAGGAAGCATGCAATAACTTGCAAACTTTGTAATATTATTAATATACCTGACAGTTAATAAATAATAATAATAATAATAATAATTTGAAAAATATCAGTAGCATCATAATACAGTGGTACCTCAGAACTCAAACTCAATCTGTTCAGAACTCAGGTTCGAATCCTAAAAAGGTCGAGTTCTGATTAAATTTTCCCCATAAGAAATAATGGAAAACCAATTAATTGGTTTCTGGCCCCAATAAATTACACCTAAATATGTTTTTTTTTTTAAAAAAAAAACAAAATGAACAGGATAAAACAAGAGCATTTTTCTCTTAATGGCTTCCAAAACGATAAAGAATGTACCCCAACACTACCCCTGTCCTGCCCCGATCATCTGCTCCTTCTGTGTGCCACGCCCCCACGTTAACCTCGTGTGGAATCCCCGTGTGATCAGCTGTTTCTGTTTTTTGTCATTAGTCCTCTGTGTTTAGTCCGTTTCAGTTTGTTTCCCCAGTCCAGTCATTGTAACGTCATTGTGTTGTTCTGCCTGTTCTCAATTAAACCCCGCGTTTCCCGATCACTTGAGTCCTGTCCTTGCTTCCCCAGTCCCGGCTCGGCAGATCGTGACAACCCCAAGCCATGCCCCAACATTGCGGCAACACTAGACTATGCCATGTGGTCCATTGTTTATTTTTATTATTACTCTGTATTCGTTAATTTGTTCGTAAATCACAAACCTTTAGGTTGTAACATTTGTACAACTATTGTGTAACTTTTTGGTGAGCAATGGCAATTGTTGGGAGTATTAGCATAATATAAGTTATATGATCAATCACAGTATGAATAAACGTCCCCCACCTTATGAAGGCAGTCCTGGTCATTTTTAATTTATGTCATCCTGTATCAATGGCAGTGCTAGCTATTTAATAAAGCCCAGAGCTGTCTCAGATTCTATACCAGTTTTGGCCAACTGTGGTTTTTGGGGACCCAAGGCCCCATCAGTTGCCTAGGGGGACCTCAAGGGATTGTGATACCTTAATCCGCCCTGACTGTATTATTATGTTATGAGCAATCTCAGAGCAGCTGTTTATGTGCAAAACTCTTGTATCTGCTCTGATCTACCTGGTAGTACTTTCTTGTCTATTGACATGTCTAGTACATTTTAGTCCAGTACTTTTTATTATGTACCTTGCCTTGTAAAGCAATTTGTTGTGTCTGGAATTTTGAGCTCATTTAGTAATTGATTGCCTAATACTAGTACATTTTATCCAGTACTTTAATTACATTCTTGTAGGCTTCGTCATGTCAGTTGTTTCAAGTGCTACGTCCAAACTCTTTCCTTTCTTGAACCTCAAAAGTAAACATTGTATTTTGTGTAATTACTACATTTTGCATAAAATGAAATCATGACAAAGCAAATGGATGGTCCTCCTCTCTCAGCTATATTTTTAAAGCAGAGACAAAATTGTATCAAATGTGAAACAGCTGCACAATGCAGGATGTGACAAAATGTAAACACGGTTTATTAAAATCTTGGTAAATTAAAATTACATAACACATTATTTTAATAAAAATGTTCAAAAAGCAGACACTTTAGTCACATCATTATATTTGCAGAAAGGTAGCCTACACAAGAATTGAGGCAGTAATACAAAGCACAATGTAATAAAGTCAAGTACTTACCAGAAAACAATGAAACACCACCACCCAACCCCAACCTCCATCTGGGGGATCAGCAAAGCAAAGGTCCGTCTGTTCCTTCCTCTTACTGATGATATTGGTCTGTTCATAAGAGGCCATCTTCACTGCTTTAACTTCACTAAGAAACACAAAGCTTACATTTTAAATTTCAGTTTAATGCAAGAAAAACTTGATTGAAATGATTACCTCCAACTCATTGTCAAATATACAGTAAATGCACAATGTATTTAAATCAAGTCCCTCAAAGAACATCTACTGAAAGCCAATTTTGGTGAAGACATGGGGCTTTGAATAACCTCTGGCCTTGAGTATATTCTTTTCTGAAGTCATATTCAGTTACTTTGTCAGACAGTCCTCATCAACCAAAACACAAACAAATTCAAAAGATTTTATCTACCAAACTGTAGGGTACTCAATTTTAAGCATAACATTAACCTGGGTCAGTGGTCATGAACTGGCGATTCTCCCGGTCGGCAATTTTTTTCAGAAGCAGTGGACCTTGACTTTGTTGGCTTGCTGATGGAATTTGGCCCTCAGTAAAATATAATTAGGGACCCCTGGCCTAGGTCATGTCACAGTTCCAGACGTAAAATGTAATTTATTAACACCCATAAGTTACATATACAAGTTATGTTTTGTCCTCAGAAAAAAGTCTTAACAACAAAAACAGTTAACAGCTAACAGAAATATGTTAAACAAATAATAAGGTCCGTTTCAATGGAATTATATTCCATGATTCATTCTCTCTGAAAAGACCACAATAATTCAAACACTATCATTGTTATGAGTCCCTTATCATTCTTTGATGACTAGACAATGACACCAATTCAACTATCACTACTTGTTCTATGTGTATCACTATGTTTGTGACAAATAAACCTCTTGAATCTTAAATTGTTCTAAGCATTTGATCAGTTTCCTGATTTGGGAATTTAACTGATCTATCCATTAGCATTGTACTTGTGCCATCATGGGATCAGTTCCTTTTGGTGCCACAACATTGTATGAGTACATGTGCTGTCATGCCTTCTCACACTGCAGATCCCCTCACATGCCATCACCAACAATTAATTTCACCTGAGTATCAATAGACTGTTCTGCTCCTGATTACCAACAATTACTTTAACGCTCCAAATACAAATTTTATTACCTCGCTGGAACATTTTAACTTTATAAGACTTGACTGAGCCAAGTTATGCATTTTAGAATTTTTTTGTCCTGCCACTGTCATTTTAATATCGAAACTATAGAACTATTAAGGAAACGCCAAAGGAAAAATATATATAAATCATTTTGAGATTAAAGGTTAAAAGTTTGGGATTAAAGTCAAAATAAACTTTCAAGAAAGAAGTTGAAACTTTTTAGATTGAACTTTAATTAAGTTTACAGATAGTATGAATAGTGTAGGTTTTAACAAATGCTTTGTCTGTTGGCCTAGAATCAAATCACCTCACTTTGGACTTATTAAAACCTAAACCAAAATGTAACTGGATAAGATCATTTAATGCAATACAAGGTTATGCAGGGTCTGTCTGGACTATCATTCCATCCATCCATCCATCTATCCGTTTTCTATACCTGCTTGTCCAATGCAGGGTTGCAAGGGTCCAGATTGTATCATGCAAGCTATGGGTGTAAGGCAGGGAATAACCCAGGATGGGTGTGCACACCCCGCCACCACACACACACACACACACACACACACACACCTGTAATAATATCTTTGTGGGGACCGCATTTATATGGGAAACATGCTAATGCTAACTATGATAACCTTAACCCCTACCAAACCCTGACCATAACCATAAATAACCAAACAAAATGCAAGAGTTTTTGCATTTTTAGTTTTTTGATTGCAGTCATTGATTTTTAGGAAACTGAGTTTTCCCTTATGGAGACCAGTTTCCTGGTCAAAAAAAGGTAAAAAAAATATATATATAGTTACAGATAGAGCCCATTTCACTAAATACATTGTGATAACTAACAGTTCTCATATTTTTTCCTCCACAGGGTTTGTATGAAAGAGCATTAGGATTACCTAAAAGGGAAAAATATATAAAATATGAAATGTCTCAATTATAAAACATCTGCCAGAGACTTGTCAGGACCAGTCCCTGATATGTCTGTCATTTCCCTGTTTGACCAGCAGGTGTTGCTGGTCATCCCATTGTTTTCAGTGCCTTTTTAGTTCCTTGTATCTTCCTTTGTCCCACGACCACTGTGTGGTTGAATGGGCTGAGTGTGTGGCTGAGAACAGTGCTTCCCCTACCATTGTGAGTTCAAGGCTGAACCAGAAGCCAGCCTCAACTTTGTTAGACATTTTGAATTTTGTTTGTTCCCCTGCCATGGTTATTATGTCCTTGTCTTTCAGTATTGGTCTTTGTTTTTGTATCCTTGTTGCTGGTTATCCCTGCCTGTGTCTGGGTTTGTAGTACTGTTTTGTTTCACTGGTATTCCTAGAGTTTCTGTCCTTAGTGCTTGTTAATTACCCTCACCTATTCCTTGTTGCCCCTATAGTCTCTAGTGTTTGCATGTAATAAGTAATGACCCACACCTGTCCCTCATTTCACCCTTGTTATCTCTGTATTTAAATGCCTGCCCTTACTCTACTCCTTGGTTGGTCATTGTGTTCCTGTGTGTTTTCTGTAGGTGCTGCATTGTTTGGTTCTGTGTATTCCTTACCTGTGTTTCCTGAACCTAGAGATGGCAATTTCAAATCATCAAAACAATTTCGAAACATTAGAAACAAACAATGTTTCGAAACGGTTCGAAAAGTTTCAAAACACTAGTCGTGCTCCGCCTGCTGGCAAAAACTGGAACTGCAGCTATAGCAAATACGGCAGAATAAAAACCTATTGCTGCAAGTTTCGAATGTCACGAAGCTCAAACTGTCAAAAATGTGCATAATACAATATAATTTCTTTTTGATTATTTTTATATTCTGTCATAGGTATCCTATACCTGCAATTAGCGTGTGATAACATTTTGCCAACCCTAATTCAACTAATGTCTCTTGTGTATGGTCGCGAAACCTCTCTTGCACTAATATCAAAAGCAGAGAAGAGGATGTTAGCAATATTATGGACAAGTCTGCGCGTCCACTTCAGTAGCCTCTATAATGGAGCATATTTAGCCACCGGCTCATTCCACCATGCTGTGCTAAAAATGCTACCGGGGATTATCGCATCCTGAAGCCGTCAGAAGACTGGTGACCGACATCACACTTTCTCCAGACGTTACACTCCCCCATCCATAGCCATAATACATCATGAATCATCCTCTCTTGTTATAATGCAATCCGGTGCCTTGTGTTCTAACTGCACATAATTTATTTTCAGATGATTATTATTCTCATCTTTAAATATTCACGTTTAGTCTCACATTCTGCTCCTCAAGATTTCACATTCATTTGTGCACTATGTACCTTTTAAATCTGCTGCAGTATGTTTACTTTGCTCGCACCATGTGTACAGTCTTTGTACCTTGTCTGTTTGGCATTATCTGCATTATTTGCATGTTTGTATGCACCAGAATTTCCCCCAGTCAATACAGTCAATCAAAACCTAAATTGGGTCTTATATCATTTATAGAGATTATTTGTTCCCATGGTTGTGTATTGTTAAAACATAATTTCTGTATTTACATACCATCCGAGTATTGAGTGTGCATAGTAATTAATTAGCTACTGAGGTCAGAATACTCATCCTATCTAGGTTTGTGTATGTTCAGCAGGTTATAGGAATTGTTTAGTTCTAATTAATTTGTATAGAACAGAACAGTGCAAAAACGCAGTTTCAGACAACAGTCTTTATCTATGTTAGCAATGTTAATATACAGTATGTATATGTAATTTATGTGTCTATGCGTACTCTACCTTTTCGATTTATGTTTCTAACTTATTCTAAGCAAAACCTTGACACAAACACCCTACAAGCACCGATTTTTCCAGGGTTTTTATAGGTTTTTTTCTCTCGCCGTGAACAATGACACGGCGGTCACGTGACTGATGTTTCGAAACATTTAATAAACTCTGTATCGAGACCAGAAGTTTCGGACGTCTTCGGAACGGATCGATCCTGGGTGCCGAAATTGCCATCTCTACCCGAACCTGTGTTTTTCATTCCTTGTGTTTAGTTATAGCCTGTTTAGTTCAAATTTAATCTCCTGGATTAGTTTTGATCTCTCATGGTCCATTTTGTTGTTCTTAGTTTGTCCCTTCCATTGTGTCACTTCTAGTAAGTCTATCACTACAGCTGAAGGTATTTCATCTTCACAGGCCTCTGCAGTGGAAAACTGCAGGAGCAGATGAAATACACCCAGAGAAGTTGAAAGCACATCTTGTTGTGAAGGAAATGTGGCCGGTGTGCTTCTTCAGTTTTGCATGGAAGGCAGGTAAGGTACCTTTGGACAGCCAAACAGGAGTAGTAGTCTGTAATTTTGAAAAGCAAGACAGGACTGAGTGTCCTAGCTGTAGAGGGCTCACAATTCTCAGCCTCCCTGGGAAAGCCTATGAAACAGTACTGCAGAGTATTAAAGAAAAAAATTCTAATAGCTGAACCCATGATTCAAGAAAAACAATGTGGATTCTGGCCTGGTCGTGAAATCAGTGGGCCAGTTGTGTGAGGTTTTGTGGAAAAATGCAATGATAGTGGAGGGTCTGTCGGAGTATGAGGTCCTGGTACTGTGTTTATCAATCCCTCTATTCATGTAGCAAGAGCTATTTATTAATACTTAGCAGAAAATCTAATAGACAGGGATTTGTGTGCCTTTTTTCCATTCCTGTTTGAGATTTTCATGGATTGGATATCAAGGCATAACCATAGCTGGAGCGGTTTCTGGTATGTAGGACTAGAGTTGACATCCCTGCTATTTGCAGATGATGTGCTTCTAGTCTTACCCAGCTATGCACTGGAGCAAATGCTGAGCGGGAAATAGCGAGGATCAGAATCAGAACCTCCGTATCCAATGCTATGATGCAATATCCTGTTATTGTTTCTTTGGCCTGATTTCACAACACTCCCCCCTGTCACAGGTGCACAAAGTGCAATTAATCAGAATTCAATAGAGTGGAGTCCAGTGGCAGTATCTTTAAGATAATAGGTGAAGCAGCGCTTCACCAAAGAAAAAAAAAATGTAACATTCATATCACATAAAATATAATTTTAATGCCAGTGTATAACCACAATGACCATTTCCATGTGAAACTAAAGACATTCAGCTGTTCAAAAAATGTCTGACTATGTATCATGCAAAGCAGCACCACTGGAACTGATGATAGGAACGTCTGCCTCAGTAAGGTGATAGACTTCAATATATTTCTTGTCACCTCCTATTTAATAGTATTTTCAACACATAGATGACTGATGCACATTTAACCATTCAGGGGTGTTTCCCAATGCCTCCTTAGCACTACATCATTGGTAAGTTCTATCTTTTACCGAGGTAGCATTAACAAGGCTTCAGGAAACTCACAGGCAAGATAAACCCACTTCAGAGATGCGCCGATTGCACTGGCCAACTATTGATATCGGCTGATACAGCAACATTTGGCCATTGGCCATTGGCCAATGGTTAAAAATGAGCTGATATATACCGCCGAAAATTTCCTTTAAAATGGTATCCCATATTGATTTGCACACCTTCATACTGAACAGTTAGAAAAATGTCTGTTCTGTGGAACTACTTTAATAGCAACAAAAACAATATTAGAATAGCGTTTTGCAAACGTTGGTCTACTAAAATTTCACAAGGAAGATCTACTAATAAACATTTCAACACAACAAATTTGACTGCTCACCTAAAGGTGAGACAGTGAAGAGTTTATAATAAACAAATCTTGCAGTATTTCCAAATAACTCAGCCCATCAGTAATGCAGCCCTTTGATAGCAAAAGATAATTCAGTGCAGACAGTGCAAAATCCAGAAGATACTACTAGGAAAATAACAGAATTCATCACACTTGGTGTTCAGCCCTTCTCTGTTAAAAATGTTAGACATTAATAAGATGTATGCAGTTATAAAATAATCCTCTGGAAGTGTTGTTGCATGCCAGAGTTGATGTTTTCTTACCAAAAAATAAATCCTTTTTAAATTTATTTGGATGGAGCATCCCTTTAAACCTACTTAAGCAGATCCTCCCAAACAATCAGTATCAGTGTCAGTTTTTGAAATAATTGGCTATCGGTATCAGCTAAATATTTCCTTATCGGTGCATCACTAACCCACTTGTTCACCAATTAAGTCTTCTGGGAAATGAGAGAAGTTTGCACCCATTGCACATATTACGTTATTAAATAAAATGCTTTGACCTACAGGGAATTTACAGATGTGCTTTCCTGCTACCATGAGGCTTCTGTTGGTGGGTTTGTGTTCCACATGTAATCTAGAGCAAAACTGGGTATCCTACTCATATTGTAATCAAGTCACTCTTATTTTTACTTTTTTTCTGTATTGGCTATTTCAGAAACGGGTGCACCTGCTGAAAACTCTCAAAAACATGACGGTCAGAATCCCTTTCTAAGCATCAGCTCACAGGTTAATAGTTACATAGCTGAAGTCTCAGGATACAGACCAAATACGGCTACGTTTCACTGAAATTTTAAACTAATGGGAAATGGTTAGTACAGTGCAATGAATGTTTTAATTAGAGGTTAGTAATAACAGTACTCAGATAATAATAGCTGCGAGGAAGTTCTCTGTTTGCTTTGGCTCATCCTGCTCTCCATACAGGTGAGAGCAAGCTTGGGGGTCACAGCAAAGGGACAGTCACCTTGTGACACCCAGGGCTTAATGGCCTTGCTCAAGAGCCCACAGACATGTGACTATTCTGCTGAGGCCAGGCTTGAACCAGTGACCTTCTGATCCCAGCCACAGAGGCTTAGCCACACACACTAACCCCGCCCCCCCCCCCACTTTAGCTCTCTCTCTCTCTCTATGTGTGTGTGTGTGTGTGTATATATATATATATATATATATACCTATGAATTCACACCACCTGCCTTCCAAGAACCAGACCAAATTGAATGATATACACTCCACCTCAGAAGAGTGTACAATTCATCACACATTCTCCAAGCTTATGAAGCATGTCACTATAACTTGCAGTGATGTTTTTCCCATAATGGTACGCATATGGTTCAGCTAAATGCTGACTGAGATGAAGGGATGAGGTTCACTCTTTTGACCAGCTACACTGATGGTGCAGTACAGCTTGTACGTTGTTGTCTATAGCCTACGTTTCAGCTTTTACTGGCTGATACACTTGAAAGCTACACAGCATTAAAGTTTTCACTGTTTGCTTTGACAGCAGTGAGTACACTGCAAGTTGCTCGTACAGCACACAGGTATATCTATAAAATTACATTGTAAGCAAACTGTCAGAAATATAGTAAATCAACTAATACTTGACAAAAGGCTTATGTTGTTAAAAAGAAACAGTAGAGAAGATCACACAGGTATTGCACATTAATAAATTAAAATCATAAAATCTTTAAGACATACCTTATATGTTCTTTTGGCAGCATGACAAAATGGTGGCAGAATCTATTGTTTGCTTGTCATCTTCAGGGCATGGAAAGTGCCTTCAGTCACCAGCAGTTTCCCGGCAATCTTTCTACCTTCGCAGAAAATGCAAAATACATGTCATACACTAAACATTCATGTACACTTATGTGAAACATGTTAGGTATATGACCACAGTTTGCACTGAATGTATTAAGGGACTGTGATCATCCTACAAATTCAAAGGGTTCCTTTTACATTTACACAACTGTACGGCACAATCTATGCGAAGTCACGGATGTAATGTGGCATTCTAAAACCCCCTTTGGAAAGTATTTACTTGGAAATTTTTGCAATCATTTGTTTGTCAGACAGTACAGATTAAATCATTAGAAATGGCAGACTAAAATGAGACTATTGGGAATGAAATGTTGGTTCTCTGTTAATAGTCTTTCTTACCTTTATATGTAACTTTTACTGCATTGATCAGATAATTGAAGAGTACATTGTAGCTAGCCGAAATGAAAACAATAAAAACAAGTAATCACGATAGAAAACCCCTGCTCTTAGCGAAACCTTTATAAACAACAAAATTTTAGTTCGTCTTCAAATTTAAATTAGACGGCTGAGAAATTTTTCAACTTTATTACGTCATTTAAATAATAACTATCAAACTTAAGTATTAAAACATTTACTATTGATTTTAGTCAGTGTACATTTCTAGGGTCCGAAGAACCCTATACATTCTAAGAAAAAGTCAGTTCATTTGTACTAATTGTATTCTGATGATGAAGCATTATACATTCCGAAAGTTCTTACATAACTTGTAGTTCGTTAAAGGCTTAGCTCAATATTATCCCTGAAATAACGTTTCTACTCGTGTCTTACCTAGGTCAGTGTTTTAGCAATCGTATAGCGGTCCCGGTTTTTTTTAACTATTATTATTTCACTATGAGGATTATATAAACGCTAAAATGTGCTGCACTGATACGCTCCGGTGACAGCTGGATAGAGGAAGCAATGGAGGCCGCTGCAATAACTTATAAATGCACTGCTAGATTGATCACTTTAAATGCTGACACGTTTTCCGTCACTGCCAATGCCCACCACAGATGAACAGACAGGATCAAAGGTTAAATAGTTTTCTCTGTTAAACATCCATTACAGAAATCTGCGCCGCAATTGTAATAAAATGAACCGTGACCGCATGGCACATTAATCAAAAGAGCCACTGAACTCTGTTTTAATACCGTACAATTTTGCTCGCACGTTATTTAAATACTAGCCTGTACGTCAAACAATGTAAAAAATCTCGATTGATTTTATACATCTGTGCATACATCTGTGAGACACATGAAAAATATCTGCTTTAGTTAAAACTAAAGTTTTAACGAAAACTTTATGAACGTGTTGCTTGCTACTCGCTAGACAAATCACTACTCCGACATCATACGGTTATATTCTTTCGATATATGTAGTGTATGACAGCAAAATCCTAAATAAAATAGAAAATGTCTAATGTATTTTTATCTACTTACACAGCAAATATCCACATATACGTGTATTTGGACGGAGTAACTCACCATCACTTGAAACTAAAAAAAAAACTAACTAAAAAATGACATAATTCACGAATCTCTGTAACTACTAAAATCTGCTCATTAAAGGCATTTATGTCGCTAATTTGGTTTACTTCGTTTTGCTTGTTCATAATGCAACAAATAACCCGTAGTGGATCTAGCTTTCAGCTTCTCTAAATAGCTCAACATTTCACAAGAGTAACAGTCGGTTCGCTAGAAACGTCAGTGTTCTAACAGGTAGCCACGTGACACCCTAAAGACCGCTTGTCTTGGCTAGAAACGTTTATAATGTTTTTTTTTAACAATTTGTCAGCACCTCTGAAAATATTTTTTGAAAAGTGTCTTGTGACGTTTGGCTGACCAAAGGCATCGTGGCAGCGACGGCAAACGGCATCAAGTTGCTCTTTAAAGTACAGTCCTTAAAAATGTCACGCAGTGTACAGTACTACACTGTAATGTTTTTTAAATTTATTTCTGTATATTATTGGATTTTATAATTCCTATACAGTATATATTACTAATTTTATTTTAATCCTACAAAATTACTAATGGCATTCAGTCCACACAATCATTGCAAAACAGCGAAAATCTTTATTTAAAACATTGCAAATGCTTATAGAACTTTACATTTAATTTAAAACAGTGTAATTTCAAATATTTTTCAGAAATACACTTAATAGCAAAAATTTCACATAAAAAACTGCATTCAGTGCCACGTGTATTTTAAACCTGAAAAGAGACATTATCAAAAGCTGACAACAGTGTGAAACTTTGTTTACATTCATGTTTACTGTTTAACATACAGAATAAATAACAGAAACAACCATCAGTACAACATACAGTTCACGAACAGCACAAACTTCATCCTGCAAAATTATAATTTCAAACAAATTGAGCCAATTCCCATATAAAACAGTTAACAAAAACTCAATGTTTTAACGTTGTGTCCCTAATAAACTGTGTGTACTGTTTAATCTAAGTTCTTCCACTCAAACTCTGTTAGGTGGCGAAGAAAGGATGACACTCTGTTGTTGATGACTGTCGTCTTCCTCTTCACCACTTCTCCTGTCTTACGACTCATGCCAGTTTTTGCAGTGCATTTTGTTCCATCTTCTGGATTTATCCTGACACAGAATCTTTTGGCAAGAGAAAATTCATGTGAACACTAGAGCACATGTCATATATGATGAATATCAGGATGCAATACATCAATTGTGACAATAATGAAGTGTTTGCATTATTGCATTTTGTGAAAAAGAGTAACTGTTTCTTTCAGAATTAGGGGTCGATATTTCAGGGCCAATACAGATATTGATTAGTATTAACCATGGAGACTCATAAGCGACATCTGGAACCAATGTGTATGCTACTGTATAGAATAAAAAATGGTGTAATGGTATAATGTAATATAAGAAAACTGAAAACCACAACAGGACACTTTTCCTGAAATAACTGGGAAACACAAGGGGCAGTGGTGGTGTTAAGCCACTAGACCACTGCAACAATAACAAATATGCTAACACGAAAATTCATTTAAATGCCTTTACTCACTGGCTAAACGCGTGTACAAATGTGGTGGGTGGTGAATTACTGATAATAATTAAACCGTCTACATGGCAGCTCAGAGGAAAAGAAAATGTGTATTTTTGTGATTCAGGTAAACAACTATACATGAGAGAACTGTGTGAGTATTAACGTGAAGGAAAAAAAGACTTACCGTTGTATGAGTTCAAGTGTCGCACTGGCAGGCTCCTGGTATTCGATACGAACATGGAAACATGCAAAAAACACAGACAGGGCATCTGCAAAACTCAGGTGCTCCTCCAAAATTTAGGCCACCCCTCCCTCAATGCTCACCATCCACTTTGTTGGGGAGAGGAATGTGTTCCCTGAAAGACAACAAAGAAAAATTGCACACTCCTAAAAGGCATACTGCACACATGACACAATAACCTTTCTTAAAATCCTAAAATAGCCAAGTCTCGACGTGGTCCAGTCTTTCTCTACTGATGACTTTGTCGCGGTTTCCTTTAAAACACCAAAAGTCTGTGATTATTTCATAATAAAAGTACAACCTGAAAATGACCAAATATATGTTTCATGTAATTCAGAAGACTATTTGCCTACGTACATCTACCAAAATAAAGATAGAGTCCTCCTTTTTATGGAAGTGCTTCATCAAAAGAAGCATTACCGCTATGCTGGTCTGGCTCTGCTGCATGGTTGTGGTGTCTCTCTCAATGTTCTGTAGACGACTCCGCATGTCTCTGTTCTGTGTCTGCCATTGGAAGAAGTATATGACCCTCTTCCCTTTGGTTTGAAGAGCCTCTCCAACTCGATCACAGATATCAATACCTGTGAGAGTTTTGAAATGGGCACAGACTCCTCTTTTTGTAAAGAGAAAAGGCCACTGTTCTTTAATGTCACTGATGCTGGGAGGGCAGGTGTTTATCATGTGACGTTGATAAATGAATGTCAGACTCATTGACTGGTCAACATCTGGTTTGTCCGCAGCTCTGGGGCCATCAGAGTGAAATATAGCTGCCATATTTTTTCTTCTATCTCTCCTTCTGGAAGACATCTTGGTTGCCAAATGATGCAGCCACAGCTATCTCCTTTGCACGGTACCACTTTGGTTGTAGTGGTACTATCACTAGTTTCTGTCATTGACCTTGGTCTCCGTATTCTTGCAGTTACGTTGTTACGATTGACATGTTCAACTCTTGTCTTAAGTTGATTAACAAGTGAATAATAACCTGTTCCCAACTGTTCACCTTCCTCAGGAAAATATGTTTTCCTGGTTCTGTCTGATCTCAAAACACCTTTGTTGTAAATAGTTTCTGTGTTTCATCTTTACTAATGTGTAACCCTGCCAGTTTCTCCTCTATGTTTTTAAGAACTTGCTGCATGCTACTCATATGGATCTCCTGAAAGTGCTCAATAATGCACTGTACTGCCGTGGCTGGCAAAAGCAGTTTGGCCTGCAGTTTTAAATAAAATAATTCCAAATTCTTTAGAAACGTCTCAGGGATCAAATCCAGGTGACTATCAAGGGATCTGTGACTATCTGATGTTATGCTCATCTTGGGCTTGGATGTCTTGGATCACCATCTTGTCGTGTAAGTGGCTGGGTGACAGATGACTGCCTATGTTTTCTAGATATGTGTGTGGCAAAGGATGACCTCACTCTAAAGTATTTTGAGCATCCCTCAAAAGGACAAGTGATTTGCATTTGCGTATGTGTAATCTGAAATGAACACAAAGCAAGGACACATTATGGGCCACATAATCACATCCTTGAACACTGCACATGTGGTTACTAATATTCTGATATGTTCTTTGTTTCTGTGCAAACCTTACAACTACACATATTCTTAACTGTCTTTTCATGGGCAATACAGATAGAAGGATCAAATAAATGAAATGTGGACCATTACTGATCTCTATCCTGCTGCCTGCTAATGAGAATCACCCTTGTACCACCAGCTAGACTCCAGTATGTGAATACTATGTTAATGTCAGCCACATTCTGTATTTTTACGAAATAAGTTTGATTTTAATTCAGCTGACAAATTTGTCTGTAAAAACAAAGGACAACTCCGTTTACTTTAAAGTTGTCGCTAATTTTGTTAAGTCGCTAATTTGTCGTTAAGTTAAATTCAAATTCATTTTACCTAGTTAGTCTGTCTCTTGTTCAGTCGGTGTCCTCGCAGCAATAAAAATCTTTTTTGTTTGGATAAGTTCTTGTGGCCCTTCACCCGGTAAGATCCCGTGCCGCTACTGTGTTGGTTCCTAATCTAAATGAAAAAACTGAAAAATGACAAAGCAACTCTGTGCCTAAAAGAAACAAAATGATGTATGGGCGCGAAACGAGCCGTTGAGGTAACTACAGTAATATATTATTAATTTGTAAAAATACAGTATGAAGCTGTATATGGTGTTTGACATCACCGAAAATTACCATAATGCATTGGATATTACAGTTATTTACTGGAAAAAGGATTTACTGTATCATACTGAGTGATGTACAGTAATTGAATGTAAAATTTACAGAAATGCCTAACAGTGTAGGTAATGGTACTGTAGGGGAACCGTCCAGTGGCCCAATGGTGGAATCCAATTGGACAGCCGAAGGCTTGGAATGCGTGTGGGTCCTTCCAAGCGCTCCTGTAAAGTTACTTACCCGTTTGAGGTAAAGACCGAATTATATCTGACTCCAATTTAATTAAAGATCTCTTTGGCAATTTTATTCATGACATTCCTGTTATTTAGATTACTCCTGGGCTGTGCCTTCTATTGCTGAGCTCCCACTAATCCCGGACGGTGGGGCACACCGGATTCGCCTCGGCCAATAGGGCGATCCGTGGATCTGCTATGTAGGATACGGTTTAGAAGTTGGGAAATCACTACAATGTAATACTGTGCCAGCCTAGATTCCCGTCAGGACCCGGCGACCCATAACGGCTCAGAGGCTCAGCTGACACTTGCCGAATCTGAGCTAGTGAGGGCCACAGAGGTTAAGCCGGTGTTCGCCGTATCTCCACGTGTGCGCGACTCAGAGGCTGAGCTTGACTTTGCCATAACCCAGCATGTGCGCGCCTCAGAGGCTGGGCCGGACTTTGCCGTAACCCAGCGTGTGCGCGCCTCAGAGGCTGGGCCGGTCTTTTACCGTAACTCAGCATGTGTGTGCCTCAGAGGCTGGGCCGGTCTTTTACCGTAACTCAGCATGTGTGTGCCTCAGAGGCTGGGCCGGTCTTTGCCATAACCTAGCGTGTGCGCGACTCAGAGGCTGAGCCGGACTTTTACCGTAACTCAGTGTGTGCGCGCCTCAGAGGCTGGGCCGGTATTCACCGTAACTCAACTTGAGCAGCTGCATCGGGTCTCGGAGAAACAGGGTCGAGTCAGAGGCTGCGAGAGTGTTAGAATAACCCCAGTCTCTGAGAACCATGCAGAGGTTTAGCAAAGTCAGACAGCCAAGAAGTAATCAAAACACAGTTTATTCACAATTAATATATAACACATCAATTTAACTAAATATAACATTAAGGTAATTTTAACATGTGGCCACAAGTCCTAAACTATACCATCCAATCAAAACAATACAACAATTCCATACCTCAGCTGAGTGGACACACAGTAACTGCAAAAAAATTCTGATTACAGATGTAGATTCATGCAGCACTATGTGGGAGCTCTGATTACAGAGTGTCTCCCCGTGCTCCTCTGGAGCTCT
>JABJVO010000068.1:747795-771677 GCA_026770805.1 Boulengeromyrus knoepffleri | reverse complement strand
TAACCTCATGTGGGATCCCCATGTGATCAGCTGTTTCTGGTTGTTGTCATTAGTCCTCTGTATTAAGTCCACGTTTCAGCTTGTTTCCCCACTGGTCAAAAATTCCCATAAACAAACTCTTAAACCTTGTGCACAACTTTCCCAAAAGAGCTGAAGCTGTTATAGCTGCAAATGGTGGGCCAACTACATATTAAAGTGCATCTTTGCCTCCAGCACCATGTGTATAAATACATGTAGTGCACAATAGGTCATGCATTAGGCCTTCCTTAGAATTTAAAATGATCAAATCACATATTGATATCCAGATGTGATTCACCTGGTGAACAATATGTAAGTGGTTGCATTCTCACCAATCAGATTTTAGAATTCATCAGCCCCATGGTATAAATGAGATTAAAACATGCTACTCAAATAGCAATATTATTGCATTTTAGGTATTCCATATATATCATAAGAAATTATTGGAAATTTGCCAATCAGTGCAAATACAAAAATATATAACAAAAGAGGATTCACAGGTAGTGTTTTCAATAGAAAGGTTTCCCTCTCTATGTGTTGGTTATCCTTGGTAATGATGATAGCCTCAATTTTTCCTGTAGCCATCTAGAAGCATCATACACCTTTCCGCAGGTAGTTTCTTCTGGTCTTTGCCAATCAGTACAAACCCCAACTGCTTATGAATTGCAGGTAAAATGTAAAACACAAAATCAATCATTATAGATCAATATTCAGTGCAGGCTATAGTACATACTGGATTCAATGTGTGATTTTTATTTTTCAAAGAATTATATAACTTGTTCTAAGATACCGCAGTTCTGTAATAAAGCAATACTTTTGAAAACACAAAACAGTAAAAATTATTAGATGGCCAGCCAAAAATGCTCAAGGTTGATTTTGATTATGCCATAATATACCAGTCACTGAACTGTTCGGTATATTTTTAGGTCTGATACATTTCAAATGGTCTTTAAACTGAACACTTTTTGAAATGCACTGTCAGATGCATTTATACCAGTCTAGTTGGGCTCAGGCATGGCATAACAAGTTGCACTCTGTGAAACATCTATAGGCCAGCTAACACTCACTCATGCCTGAATAAGAACGTGATATTTTTTTTTCATAGGCACAACTAGGTATTGTTACTAAAGAGAAAATATGCATCTGTGCATATTCTTCTTGTTAAGGCATTAAAAAACACATATTTTACTCCCCTTGGTTACATGAGACTATGACAATATTAAATGTTTAAACTGGGTAAATTCACTTTTTTTCTTTTAATGATTTATAACATATAATTACAATCAAAAGAAAAATATCATGAAACCTTTAAGAATTATAGAATAAACAGTGAAATTTCAAATACTTGGGTACCATTATAGAACCTTAGATCTTTATTCTAATAATGGGGAACACAATAATCTCTAAGTAGGTTGAGAGGCAGCGAGGGACAGAACACAGTAATTGTCCCAGCACAAGTTCACTTCCCCCATTAATACAGGTGACAAACACATCTGCCAAGTAAAAAAGGTGGCCGTAAATAAAAAAAATAATTTGAGGACCTAAATTTCTCAAATATATGAAATTTAACGTCAGTAGAAAACATTGACATCATTATTCATTAGCAAACACAACACCATCTACAGCAGTGCAAACTTGCACATACTACTGACTAAAACACATAAACCCACAGGAGGACTTCAGACAGTCATCTTGTGCACGGCGACTGTGATCGTTCCATGGCTTTTGATCAACACATTACTGCAGAGAGATAATTAGTGGACAATGGTTATTACATGATCTGAGACCGAGGTTCACGGCTGACTTGATAATGTTCATGCTTACAGAATGCATAAAAATGGAGCATTACCAATACGGTTACATGAAAAGATATTTGAAAAAAATTACACTTTAATACCTAGTGCTCTGAAAAAAAAAAATCTTTAGTTATTAAAATATGTTATTCACAATAATTTTGGCCTCAAAACTATTCTATATTGGAAAATGATATAACCTTTACATCAATGCACTTCAATGCATTTTAAATCATTCAGCTAAGTTTTGGCCGTTTATGAATTTTCAAACCAATAAAGTTGAATTACTGTCAATGCAGCCAAGACAAAGAAAAATATTTAAGCAGTTCACACAACTTTGTATGGTCCTAACCCCTACATTTTTTACTCATGAAAAGGACAGAAAACTTACCCAGACTCTGACTCCAGGCAAACAATAGGGGTGTCGGTGGGGTCTCTTGTCAGAGATGCTGCTTGCCTCGCCAGTACTGATACCACACCTCCATGCTCATCCGACATAGACCCACGGCCTGTACAGGCATGGAAAGTACGCAACATCTTGTAATGCTTAAGTACAGTGGACCTTTTCTTATTAATTCCTTTAAATATAAGTATCTGTCACACAAATTATACAGACCAGACAGTATAACCAATAAAAACAAAACAACAATAATAGTTACTGTAGCATCTTTAGTTAATTGTTCATTTTCTGGAATGGACTTGTCGTGGCACCGCAATGACGTGAGGTCGAGCTTTGGGTGCGTGAACAACAGCAGTGTGGCCATATTAGTGTAATCATTATTCAACCAGATAAAGTTAGGCAAAGGCACAACGATATGCCAGAGAACATGGAAACATGTACAAATACATTCTGATTCACCCTGATTTGAATACAACCTTCATTCTAACCAGCTAGGTACAAACTGCAAATACTTACAGCCTAAGTTGTGACCTTGCTGATCCGTGCACAGGACACCGACTATAGCATGATTTTTCATTCTTCTCGAAAAGAATAAGAAATTCCACAGTTAAACTACAGCAAATGCATTTAATAACATTAGATTTTTGGTACCTTACAAAAATTCGACAATGACCAAACAAGTTAGCAAGCTGAACTGGCTCATGATATTGTACCGATTAATTTCAGTTCACACTTACGTGTCGTCAAGATGCTGCTCTAACGTCGATTCCATTCCTATAAAGTCATGTAATAAAGATTTAAGTACTAAAATGTATTCAGTTCTTCTTTTTTCTCGTTCGTTTGACTCTTATTTGGTCAGCTGACTGTGTGTAGCGCGTGACTACGTTTATCTACGGGTACCCGTGGGTGTCAAACTTGCTCAAATTGTTTAAACTTCAACAGTCCTGTTTAAGTAGGTATATCCTAACGGGAATTACAGTTTTGAAAAAAAAAATATGTCAACTGAGAAAATAAATTTTAAATAAACAAATCCGATCATTTTACTGAATTAGAATCTTATACTGAAATTTTGCTTTCTGAGATATTCTTATTTATAAACATGGAGACTAAAAAATATTCTAATGTGACATGTTGAGAATTGCTGACGTGAACAATACAGAATTGCTGTAATGAGAACACAGCTGCCTTACAATAGACTCTGCATGTGAATCCATCCATCCATTTTATGTACCTGCTTGTCTTACGCAGGCCTATGCTGGAACAGGAACAGGTAACAACCCATGATGGGGTGCCAATCCACTGCAGAAATCGACACAATTGATGTAGAAATAGAATGCATGATTTTTATACAGATTTTGGAACAATGCTTTTAAACACTGTGCCTCTATGTAATCACAACACTTTTGAAAAAGTATTAAAAACCTGGCCTCACTGCGAAGAGGCTGGAGGTAAATTAACGTAATTGCACAAAGTAGGGAAAAACAACAGCATGGTTTTTTGATGTCCCTGAAGGCACAGCTGGTTACATTTTCAGGTAGATAGATAGATAGATAGATAGATAGATAGATAGATAGATAGATAGCTTATTGATCATGAAGGAAATTTAGGCATGGAGTAGCTAACACATATAAAAGACCACAAAGAATCATAGGAAGAAGAATACAGAAAAATAAGACTGACTAAAACTAGTAATAGTCACAATAATTAAGGAGAAAAATAATAATGATGAAAGGTAAGGTGCCAAGAATACTGATTACTACAGAGTAACTATTCAGTGGTACAGTATTTGCCAGTGGATGCAGTGGGAGTTCAAGTGCAAGGGAATGTGCAAGAAGATACTGTCATTTACGACATACTGTAAATATAAAAATGATACAATAATGCTAGAAAAACTATATTATAATAAATACTATAAATGCTATAACACTGTAAATATTATAAATACTATAAATGCTATAACACTATAAATTGTAGATAAGAATATATTTGGAAATACTGAATACAGATGTTGTCTGGGGCTGTTATCACACCTCTGGGATAATCAATATGATATTAAAATGACCCATGATGACAGCAATGTTAAAATCAATACACACGGCAGACAATGTCATTGAAAAAGTTTGCAGTATATTTTGGATGCCTACATATGGTTACTAATATTGCTTGACAAGAGGATCTCAGCTGAAGAGCAAGATATTCAAAAAAGCCAGACTTTCCATATAACAACTGCTTGCATTAAATAAGGTGGCTACACCACCTACTTTCCTAAGTACTCCATCTTCACTGATAAAAAGGAAGTTTAGAGGAACCGCTGCACTGTTTTCATTTAATCAAGCTTCAGAAAAAAAATCAAGGTTTTTCATGATTATGAAATCATTAATAGTTGCAGCCAAAGACCTGATATTAAATTGTTGTAACTTTAGTGTATCACAACTATTGTCTGTGGATGATGCACAACTGGAGTCAGATTAGACAGGATAGCTGTGTGCTTTGTGTACACTTTGTTCACCCTCAAGTCAAAACAGGAATGGCAAACATTGGAGCTGCTCCTTGCTGCCGATTGTGGGCTGTGGCAATAGCAGTGGATCCATATCCAGCATGACGGGAGAGAAATGAGCTGGGGGGGGGGGTTGGGTAAGGACCCAGTCTGTCCTAGATGTCAGCACACCCTGTAATGCCGACAGCAGGGAGACTGCCCTTGTTTTGTTTGGGTAAGCAGGGCCTTTTAATGCTACACAGTAATATGTCAAGGCTTTTTTATTTATCATGTATCATGTAGTTCCTTCAGTAGCAGAACTACTGGACATCGGTGGAAATTAGTGGGAGAGCATTTTAAACTGGATTTGAGGAAGCACTTCTTTACACAGCGCGTAGTTAGAGTATGGAATAGTTTTCCTGATAGTGTAGTGCAAGCTAAAACCCTGGGTTCCTTTACATCAGAGCTAGATGAGATTTTAACAACTCTGAGCTATTAGTTGAGCAAGCTTGATGGGCTGAATCATTTGTAAATTTCTTATGTTCTTACTACCAAGTGAATTTTTTTTCACCACTAACATATCACTTGTACTATAGTGTGTCGAGTCTGTTCCACCATCCACCATTTTTATATTATCTGCTGTAGCTAACAACACACTATTATAATAAATTTACACTATTAGAAATTTTCTGGTAATGTCATCTGAGTAAACTGTTCGACCTGGCTGTGACCATGAAACCATCTCCCTCTAGTGGATATATAAAGAAAGACATCTACACTCCAGCCTGCAGAGACCTATACTTGTGAGAACAGGTCACAATTCTCATGAAATGTGACGTATTGGGACACCTGGCCATTACACCCACAGGCGCTTTTATGACACCCCATTCTAAATCTGTAGGCATCAAGCTACAGTTCGCACTCTTCTGGGAAGGCTTTCCACAAGATTGTGAAGTGTGTCTGAGGGAATTTTTGCCCATTCATCCAGAAGAGCATTTGTGAGGTCAGGCACTGATGTTGGATGTGAAGGCCTGGCTCACAATCTCCATTATAGTTCATCCTAAAGGTGTTTGATGGGGTTGAGGTCAGTATGCGGGCCAATCAAGCTCTTCCACACCAAACTCACCCAACCCCGTCTTTACAGACCTTGCTTGGTGCACTGGGGCACAGTCATGCTGGGACAGAAAAGGGCCTTCCCAAACTGTTTCAACAAACTTTGAACCACAGAATTGTCCGAAATGTCTAGATATGCATAATATTATACTCATAGATTAAATAGCTGCGTACATTTTAAATTTCAGTTTCTTCCTCTTCTTTCCCATTTTTTCTAAACCAGCCAGTTGATGGTTTAGCCTGTTTCTTATCCATTTGCATTGATGCTTGACTTCCACACCTTACCCCTCCTCTAACACTGCCAATCAAGATTCGAAACTATACAAAACTCAAAACTATAACGTGGTTTTGTGTTGTGTGTGTGTCACTGATCGTTGATTTCAGTCAGATGCCATTGTATTTTTCATACAGTAGCACTTCTGCAGTGACTGATGTCTGCGCATGTGGTGCTGATGAGGCAAGGTAGGTAGTTTGTCATTCCAAAGGTGATTGATCCACCACAACTGATACAGATATAAAGAGGGTTTCTTAACAGGGTCTTTTTATGCAGAAAATCCCCTTATGAAATGTAAAGTGTTTTTTTTAACAGCTGGAGTATTTGGGCAGTGCCAAATCATGGGAAAGCAAGCACCTCTTCCTCCAAACAGGCAGGCGTAAGTCCATGGATGTAGAAGTGGACATGGATTTGGATAAAGTCAGGCTGGAGGCAGCCGACCCCTCAGGGCAGTCATACTTCAGGCTCTGTGTTCTTGAGGGTAGACAAAGCATATGCAGTTTGCTTAGTCTGTCATCTCTCTCCGACCATCTTCCTAAAGCCATACACTCAGCCCCAGTTGGGGACATTAGCAGCCAGCTCTGCACCCAGTCAGCATTCCTCAGGTGGTTTCTAAGCCGACTGTGTTGAGAGATGCAGATCATCCCCTGCTGACTCAGACCAGATTCTCGGACCATCGCATCACATTCTACTAATTCCAGAAATATTTGGGGAAATGTAAATACTACTAAACTTTTATTGTAATTTGTTCAATAAGATTAAAAAGATACTGCAGTTGTCTAATAAATAGTTTGATCTAAATTTTTGGAAGCTATGCTTTGGCAGTATTTTACCTTCTCTCATATGATTTTACCATAAAATTCATATAGATTAAACTTCAGTTCTTTTTAAATGATTTTAAGAAAATGTTTGAAAACAGTGCTGCATTAATGCTCTTTGTGTGGGTTGCTGTGACCTCACACCTCCAGCCATGCTCTCCCTACATTCACGCAGGCTTCTTCTGAGTACACTGGATTCTTCCCAAAGGCATGAAGTTGAAGTTGTATCCCATCCAGTGTAGATGGCATTAAAAACAGTCCTTTAAAGAAATACTGATTTTATTGCAAATAAGGTATTATTTAAGTCATCATAAATATCTGTCACATATATTTATCAGTTTTATAGACAATTAGTATTTGCAACATCACGTTCAGCCCTTTTTAACTACATTTTTAACACTGAACAAACAACAACATTTCTGTTATTGACTAAATGAGACTGGTGTATATTTGTAATTGTCAGGCATACTGCCGCCTGACAATGTTCCTTTTGGTCTTTAATCAAGAATGTCTTTAAATAATTCAGTGACTGAGAATTTATGATATAAATGGTCTCATAAATTTCACATGAAAGTCCCCCAGCCTAGGATCAAATTAAACTCAGCATCACCCTGTAATGGATGGGAGGCTGAGGTGCCATTCAGCTATTCCAAATGCAGTCCTAATCGCAAAAGTCATAAACAAAATAAACATAGTGCTGTGGCCTGGCCAACAGGCCCAGACCAGTAAGCAAGAATGGGCATGGAAACCAACTGAGTACATCTAAGTCCATCAGCTGGCTCTCACAATACTCATGACCTCACTGTGCACACTGGGCCTCCATGCATCCCTCAACGAAACCCATTAACAACAAAAACAACAATTCAACAAGGGCTATTTACAATCGCACACGGGGCATGCTGGGACATGTGCCCCGCCGGTGCTACAAGATCTATAGCAGGGGTCACCAACATGGTGCCTGCGGACCTGTTCTAAAAATAGCACAACTCACCAGTGAGCAGCGTCTAAAATTTAATTTTATCCTGTTGCTATTCTTCTTTAATCACATTTGCATTTATATCGATTTGAAAATGACAACATCTAAAAAAAGCATTTAAAACAGGTTTATTATACAAGAAGTTTAGATACATTTAGGAGGGCGTTTCAAACTGGTAGCCCTTCGTAAGGCTCAATACCCGTGAAGCTCTCAGTTTCAAAAAGGTTGGTGACCCCTCATCTATAGTAACTGTAACGTAATGATCAAGTAAAGCCACAAATGAGCACAAAAGCCTACACTAATGGTTCCCACTAATTGTGGGAACACCTAGCATTTTTGGCATTACGCTTTAAAAATTACTACAAAATATTGGCGGTAATGTTTATAAACAAAGAATGTTTACAAATATCATACATTGGACATTAAGTAAGTAACTGGAGCAAAGTTCTTTAATCTCTAAAAATTGTTTGCTATACAGCATGTGGTCTTAGAAGAATTTAGAAGAATTTATTACCCCAAACTTCTAAAGCTATGCAATATTTGGCCATATTTGACTGTTTTCTGGGTGTGTGGTGGTGGTTTGTTATCTACAAGAGATGTTTTATAGATATTTAATGGAAGGTCAGTCAAAATGCATTTGGTAAATCATTGGGGGTTCAATAGAGATAAATTAAATTAAGTTATAATTAAGTTATAAATTAAAGTAAGAAGAATATATGGTGGCTATTGACTGATTATTGATTACATTAAGTCATTTCATCTCTGTGCTCAGCCACCTCGTCCATTCTGAAATGCATTTTCTCAGCTAGCCATATTAGTTGAATACCTGCTTGTACCATTCTACACATAACATTGTAAAATATTTATTTTGTTACTGAATAGTACGGTTTCCGTTCTTTTCAGTTATTTTTGTCTTTTGTCCTGACCGGCAGCTTTAGCAGAATCGTAGTCTGAATGCACTGCTGTGCCAAACATGTTTGCTTTACCGAGAGGGGCTCTATAAACTCTGTGTGGGCCCCTCATGTCAATCGATTTCTTTTAGCTCATGTAAAATATCGCAGTGGCTGAGCTGGCCGAAGCGGAGGGACAGATTAGGAGGGGGAAGAAAAAGAAAGGAAAGAAAAGAATAAAAAAAGGAAAAAGAAAGAAGGATTAAGTGAGAAAGATAAGTCAAGAACCATATGAGTAAAGTAGAAAGGACATAATCTCACATAATCTCACATAATCAGACATAATTGCTGCATCTGTGAAGGAGAGGGAAGAGAAAAAAGGCAAAAGATCAACAGCATCTGAAAGAAGTGCAGAAATGGATAAATACAGAAACAAATATAAAGAATAAAGAAAATAACAGCTATACAAACATACGAAATTGTTGCGTGTGCTTGGAGGGGTGCGTGCAAGTGTGTGTTCATGTGTGCTCAACTGTGTAGGCGAGATGTGCGGGCTTGTGTGTGTGTGTGTGTGTCGTGTGTGTGTGTTGTGTGTGTTTTCAACATGGAACGTACTAAACAGTGAGGGTGGGAGGCCGCAACCACACCCCACAAGAGCCAGAGGTCGGCGGAGACAGGACCAGGAGGACCAGGAGGACCAGGAGGCCCAGGAGGACCAGGAGGACCAGGAGGCCCAGGAGGACCAGGAGGACCAGGAGGCCCAGGAGGACCAGGAGGCCCAGGACCTTTAATATCCACATTTTGTGTAATTGCCGCTGCTAGTGGCTCAATGAAGATAACAAATAGCGAGGGAGAGAGCGGGCAGCCCTGCCCGGTGCCCTCTGCAATGGAGGCTTTGAGAAATTAGTTCATTTGTCCAAACACGTGCAATTGGAGAACTGTAACGTGTTTTGATCCAGCTTATGAAGGATGAACCAAATCCAAATTCATGTAGAACAGCAAATAGAAATTTACTTTGTCAAATGCTTTCTCTGCATCTGGAGATATAACCGTGGTTTCTGATTTGTTAATGGAGCAGGAGTCTATGACATTCATTTTCAGTTTTTTCTAAATGGGTTTCTAGCTCCAAAACAACACATAATTGCTTTTTAATGGTATAAGTCTGGAATAAATAAGACGAATGGCATGGAAATACACTCAACTTAAATGGCATCTTGATATGGGTAGATTGTTCATTTACTGACAATGTCCTTACTGGTCTTAGTGTTGTACATATATCAAACTATTTGTTAAATTAAGAATTGTTACTGACAATACAAGTGCAAGATAGGTGTTTTAACAGAAAAAATGTTTGCATCCATGACGGAAGACTAACAGTGAAATACTAGTAATGTGTCAAGTGTTGCTCAATAAATCCACAGTTATTAGCTCACAGCCCCTGATGCAGCGTGAATGACTTAATTTAATGTGTTACATTATTTTCACATGTCAGAAAAGCAAGATTTTTGCACCAATGCTCCAAAACAGTGCTTTTCACACTCCACTTGTTCAATTTAAATGTTTGCCGTAGGTAATTAAAGTAACTGGTGTTATGATTATATTGCCTATGTGGTTCCTACCTTGGCAGCCGTGACCACATTGTTCTTATTTATTGTCATTAAATGTCCCATAACATTTATGATCTTCCATTCAATGCCTGTGTCAGCTGTTCTTGAGTGAAATACAGTGAAGAGTGTTAGAACCCCATTCTATGTGAACATGTATCAAGCTATATTGAGGAAGCCTGACTTGTCCATTTGCTAATTCCCTCTGTGACAGTGATTTATCTTTATAAGTGTTTCATCAGCCGAAACTCCCCTAAAGAAAGTTTTGACCCTGAACAGCTCAGAGCTTCATTATATCCACCACAGAGATTTTCTGTCACACAGCTTTTAATTACATTTACGGCAGCAGACTTAGGTGTCTTAGGACCAGAGGCGCTTGGGGGGTTTCTGTCTCAGAAACCGACTGCCCTCAAAAGGGAGTCACAGAGTTTAATAAACCCTCTATTGCTTGGCCTTTCTTAGGATTTGAGTTAAAGCACGGTGGCTTTTTTTGTTTCCAGACCACCCTGGAAAAAGATCAGTCCATGTTTCCTGTCCTCCTTGAAAACAAGTTAACACAATGGCAGTTATATGGGATAAGAAGCAGAGAATTGTGGCTCCAGGCTAGTGTGACCACTCATCCAGATTTTGTCCGGACAATCCAGCTTTCCAACCGGCTGTTGGGTGCCCTCCTTTCCCCGGCATATACACTATGGATGCCAAGAATAGCCGTGGTCGCAATTATTATTTTATGGCATTATTGAAATAACAAGATAATTCTCAGCTTCTATAATATGTGTCTAATATATACACACCCCTCCCACCACTCAACAGCTTTTAATGGCTGTCCCATTTGACCCTCAGTCCTCCTTTTTAGAGTCATGCTGGTGGTGACCCTCTCCCAGACAGCCACCTAAAGGGGGGGTTACTCGCAAACTGCGTGAATCTGAATACAAATAAACACTAACCAGGCTGGTTAATCATAAACACACTGAAAGGTTTTCTGGGGGATACAGTTGCTATTGTAACGTTGCATGCAAAATAACTGAGATATTGAAATGAAATGGCTTTTTGAAAAAAATATATCTGTAGGGTTCATATAGATAACCATTTTTAAATGCAAACTTTCCTGTTCTGAAAAGAGTCTATGCTTTGCAAAGCAAACTCTCTGGTTCAGTGTAGTGTGATCCAGCATTCTGACCTGATGTATTACGCTCTGTCCATTCAGAGAGATGAAGAGGCCCCATATCTGCTGATGTAGCAGGAATGTGCAAGGTAATGATGTGGTTAGGCTGACAGTGTAATCCATCAGCTGTAAGGCAGTCACATAATGTCCTAGTGACTCACTCCCATAACCCCATTTCTCTGGAATCACCCAGCCACCATTAAAAAAAAGGACAACTGATGTCCAGAATACACCTTGGCTGTGAAAATTAATACATTACTTATACATTACTTATAATACATAATGGAGAAATGCAGCCACTGAAGATGCTAAATCTAAATACGATCAGTAAGAACCCAGGAAGAAATATGTGTATGTGTGTGTGTGTATATATATATACACACACACACACATATATATACAGACACTTCTCTACTTACGAACCCCAGAGAACCACCCGAAACACGAAGAAGTGTACATTATGCCCAAGAACGGTTGTGGAATGTGTAAAAAACTTGTTGTAGATGTATGTCTTTACTACATCTCTTCAGAAGTTGAATATCTGAAAAAAGAAAAAATATAGAGAGAATATTCTGTTATAGCGGTACCTTTCAGTGATTGATAAACATGTTTGTGATGGTTTTTAACAGTCACATAACTATACTGTACATAAAATTACAGTACTTAATTAATAACATAAATTATTAAGTAACTCCTATTTAAGTTTTATATTCTCCATTCACACATAGTGGCAACTGCGTATTGTTTGTTTACAGTACAAACAAAGAAGTTCATCGCCACACAACGCGTGGCATCACAAAATATACATAAAAATTTCAGGCATATGAAAATAATATGGGAAAAAAAAATCACATTTTCGAATTTACTGTATTGTTTTTGACTGTTACTCTAACATTAAAAGACTGTTAGTCTTTTAATGTTAATTCTTTAGTTTTTTTGGGGGGATGTTTTGTGGTTCTTTTCCGTATTTTGGTGTCTTTCGAGCGACCAGCCCGTCAACAAGCCTATGCTCAGTTGTACTGTTTTATTTAATTTAGCATTATTTGTGTATAATTAAGGCTATTTCCATTTAAGTCTATATTCCTGGTCACAGAAAAACATTAAAAAAATTGGTTTGAACGAATTATTTGTATTTACATTATTTTAAATGGGAAAAATTGATTCAGGTCGCAAACTTTTTGGGTCGGGAACTCAGTCCTCGAACGAATTAAGTTTGTGAGCCGAGGTACCACTGTATATATCAATCATATCAATGCTTATTGAAAAAGAAAATATACTGGAATATTTAAGTCCATATTCTCTGTTTGTCCTCTATCCTTCTACAATCTGAATTTATGTGCATCTACACTGAGTAAACTGCCATAAAAAACGGAGTTGTTTAATGAGTTGTTTAATAAGGTCGATAATATACCCTTATAGACATGATGAAGTTCTCATGAAATACTGTTACTGTCATAACGTGGCTGGGTGCACAGAACGGGGAAGCAGGCGAAGAACACGACGGATCGGGGAAAACGGGATTTAATGGGAAAAAGGAACTGGGACAGGAAACAGGCAAAAACAGGCAGCACTACACAATTAGATTTCAATGACAGACCTCGGGAAACAGTCGAATGCGGACTGAAATGCACAGGACTAATCAGAAATAACACGAGACAGCTGGTAAACGTGGGGATTCCACACGAGGTTAACGAAGGGGCGTGGCACACAGGAGGATCGGATGAGCAGGGCATGACAGATACTACCATACTTATATATAGAGAATGTAACCTATGGTAAGCCACATTACACTGGATAGAAATTTCAGTAATATTGACACCTGATTGATCCCCATGGGGAAATTCTCTTTTCACCTACCCTATCTTGCTCTCTGTGACAGATGCAGACATACAGTATATGTAAGTGATAGCAAGCTTGGCAGCAAAGGGCATCCAACTGTAGAAGCACCTATGGGACTTAAGGGTTAAGGGCCTTGCTCAAGGGCCCATAGACATGACTATTCTGCCCAAGTCAGGCCTGAGATAGTGATGTTCCAATCACCCCCACAGAGGCTTTGCCCATTAAGCCACACATTGCTTCAGTCATCGTCTTATGACCATACTCTCCTCCCTTTCTCTCTGTGTGCAGCCCCCCCACCCCATCACACAATATTTTCACTCAAATTAATAATTGACTACAACCACAACATATGAATAATTACTCGATTTCTATAGTACCATTAAATTAAAATCCTTGTGATGAAGTTCTCATGAAATATATATATTATCTCTTGCTTCTTCCAATAAAAATAGTTCCTAAAATGAGTATTATAAGCAGGTGCGCCATAAAGGGGGGGGGTAGGATGAATCCAAGGACCCCTGAGCCATTTGTATCCTGAACATGAACATTACACTTTATGTCACTTCCTGCACTATGATCAAACTCTACTGTCATTGCACATCTAATGCTTTCTATTTTTATTCTTTTGTTTTGTAATCATTTTATCTTGATTAACTTATTATTTAATTGTGTTAATATTTTATTCTTACCTTTATACTATTTCAATAATAATTATAATAATAAATTTTATTTATAGGCGCCTTTCTAGACACTCAACGGGTTGTGGATGGCCTTAACTGTTAGCAGCAAGATCTTAAAGTCAATACGGAACGTAACTGGCAGCCAGTGGAGCTGCGGCAAAACAGGAGTGATGTGGTGGCTGGAGGGGGTTCATGTGATAATACGGGCAGCTGAATTTTGAACCAATTGAAGCTTATGATGGGATTTCTTAGAGAGAGAGGAGAGGGAGGGATGTAGGCGATTAATATTATGTAGGTGGAAATATGAAGACCGGGTGATCGAGGATGACACCCAGACTCTTAACCTGTGGTGAGGGGAAAACAGATGAGTTATGAATAACAAGAGGAAAACTGTCAGTATTGGATAGTGCTTTAGGATTTAGTTCCACCTAGAAGAACCTCAGTTTTGTCTTTATTTAATTTGAGAAAGTTTAAAGAGAACCAGAACTTCTGCAAAACAATCAGTGAGGGAGGAAGATAAAATGGAAGAGTTGGGTTTGTTACTGAAGTAGAGCTGGGTGTCATCTGTATAACAGTGGAAATTGATATTGTACTTGCGAAAGATATTGCCAAGGGGAAGGAGGTAGATAATAAAGAGTAGGGGCCCCAGGACAGAGCCCTGGGGCACACCTGAAGTGACAGTGGAAGGCAGAGATGTGAAAGATTTGAGCTGAATGAACTGAGTGCGGCCAGAGAGATAAGATTTGATCCATTGTAATGGAGTGTGTCTGATACCAATTGAAGATAATCTATTTATGAGGGTTTTGTTTTTCTTTGTAATGCACCCTTCCTTCAAGCACAATCCAGAAAGCAGAGGGAAAAGCATTTCACTACACAGTAATTAGGTGTGTTACTGTATGTGACAAAACTTGAAATTGATTGTAATTGACATTTGGGGAATTATCTCGCTACAGATCTTTTCAAGGTCAGTCACATTCTCAGGTTTTACCTATTTTTACAATAGTCTTTAGGGGTGTCATTAATTGTGAAAACATTATTTGAAGGAAACTGAGAATCATAATTAAATGAATAAATAATTTTGGTTGGTTCATCTTGGCATTTTGAGATTATCTCTATAATATTAGAATTTATTTTTACATTATTTTAGTGAATTTTCAGTCAGGAGTGCCAATAATTCTGGAACTTACTGTAAAATCTTACTGGAAAAATTTTATCCTGTTTCAGAATAATTCTGTCCAGTCAGTTACATAAAAATACAGACTTTCAGTTCCATATTATATTTTTTAATATTATTTTTATGTAGACGTATTCTATGGCAATTCTTTGAATGACCAGATTGCGAAAGAACCTGCAAATAAGGATAATAACCGATATTAAAAACAAAGTTACAATGCAGAGGGATTATACAGCCGCAGTGGACGGCAGCAGTAGTTCATAAGAAATGCCAAAGAGCCAAAAGGTGGGGGTTAGTGTGAATTCAGTGGGGAGGGGTCGATAAAGAGAGAGTCAGCATGCCTCACTGACAAAGCAGAAGATCCCTGATGATCAGAGAGAGCAGTAGACGTTTGGGACAGCCAGCCTACAATGAGCATCAGCAAGTTCCTGCTGCTGTGTATCAGCCTGGTCCTCCTCAGCTGCTCCAGGGCGGCTGTCATCACTGGGGTGAGTCTTACTGATACTTGAATAACATTATTGAAGTGTGTGTACATGCCCAATTCTGTGCAGTTAAAGTTTAAAGCTACCTATCACAGCAGTAAATGTACATTTTCTCAGAGAAGTAATTTAATAAAGAAGGATCCATGCAAATTAACAGCAACAATAAAAATTAAGAATTTCTTCTGTTCTCCAAAAAGTTACTGATATCTTGTTAGAAGGATAGAAAAATGCTTTGATGTCCAAACCTCTCCTCAGGGGCACCTGCTCACTTAACCACCAGCTCACTTAATTAACTTAATTAGTTAAATAACACCTATGAGATATTAATTAGCCATATGAGGTGCGCTAGGAGTCGAGACAGCAAACATATGAGTGTATTGGATGGTTACTGAAAATCCTGGGGTGACTTTAGTAGAGGATTTGAAATGGCTAAGCTGACACACTTTGACAAACATATCATGGTTTTACACCAACATGAAGACCATTTAATCATTTAAGCATCATATTTTTGATTGCCTTATACTTTTGCACAGTATTGTGTGTGTGTGTGGGGTGTATATATTAATATATATATAATCAGTACAGCCAAAGAATTCTGTATGTGGTATGACCACTGTCACAATATATAAAGTATAAATACCCCTGCAATATGCAGCCTCACAGACACCAGATACATGGTGCATATAGCTGCATCTGAAAATCTGAAGATCCAGGAGCTCTGGCAGTGATGCTCTGTGAGAGTGACAGAGTGACAGAGTCATTCGGTGATAAGAGATTAAGACGCTTGGAAAGAACAACACATTTAACATATTCAAACTCTACTGTATATAATTCCTGCTGTATGACAAAATATTCCTAATTGTTCCTTTGTGTTTCTTAGTTCTCAATTCAATTTCACATAACGATAATTTATTTTTAAATATTTTTTATTATTTTTTTAAATTAATCTTCACATGACGATAATTTCACATATAACCACTTGAAGAGTGTTACATTCAGCGTTCATACGTTTATTCACCAGATATGGTTTTATTCGATAGGGTGGCTTTGTGAGCACACGTCAACCTGGCTGCGGTGAAAATGGTGAACTTGCTGACCGGGGTTGGGGGGGGGATTCATTCTCCATTCACGTTCGTTCTGCGGCATGTTGTCATTTTGTCTTTGGTCTGGATACATAACAACCCGTGACATTTACATTTCATACCCATGTTTCACCAAAATCATGCTATCTGTATGCCTTTGAAGTTTACATGTTTTCTGTGTTCATGTTGGGTTTTTGTATGTACTTCAGTGTATGGTATCTTATCTGCAACTGTTCGGAACCAGCAGGCAAAACAGCAGTACAACATTTTTGTGCTTAACGAAACATTGCAAACTCATGATATTCATAAAAATTGTATCTTTGGGACCCTTTTTTTTTTATTATTTATTATTTATTGTTACTCATGTTCTCTACAGTGAGGACCTGTGGAAATTTAAATAATTTAAATCATTAAACTCATTAACTATATCAATTTCATTTTCAATTATAAGACCCATACTTTCCCGCAGATTAGTGATAGTGATGTCAAGTGTGAAAGAATCTGACTATGATACTGCAGAAATTTTGCTTCAAAGTGATTTAGACTGAGACATTATTTGAACAAGACTCTTAATTTAAAAATAAACAGCAGTATAAAAAATAGCGTATTTATGGCTACAGTTCGTGCTGTAATGGCGATATGGCTGCTAATCTGTCCTATTCCCTTCTCGCCCCCCCAAGGCATGTGAGAGGGATGTGCAGTGTGGGCCGGGCACATGCTGCGCAGTCAGCCTGTGGCTGCGTGGGCTGCGCATGTGCACACCCCGGGGCGTGCTGGGTGACGAGTGCCACCCCTTCAGTCACAAGGTGGGGGGCCAGTATAAAATCACAATCCTTACTCTGAAGACCATCCTGAGTGACAGAATCAGGCACCTTCCATATATTACAGAGTCAACAGACGTTATTGGTGATGGTCAAGCTTGCACTAGATTTTTTAATAACTTAATAGTTAAAGGTTTTAGTTACAACTGGATTGTGCGGGTTTTTTAAGAGACTCTTCAATGTTAAACTTTGATTAGGGAAAAAAGACAATAATGATAATACCAAAACATGGCAGAGTTTTGACCAATTTTTCTTATCTTATTTTTGCAGGTGCCTTTCATTGGAAAAAGGCAACACCATACGTGTCCTTGTCTACCCCATTTGGTGTGTGGCAGATATACAGAAAGTAAATACAGATGTACCAATGATTTCAAAAATGGTGACTTTTAATAGTGTTGAAAGCAAAAGTTAAGCAATAAACCTAATTGCAAAATACACAACAACAAAAAGATTCTTTGTCTCTCACTTACAGTGCTCTTCTTCAGATAATTTATTCGATAATGTTTTGGCATGAAAAAATAACAATTTTACAGTCATCTATGCTAATGACATGATAATGCTGCGCATCATGCAGAATTTGGCAGGTGTTTTTGTGACAGTATTTTTCTGAATTGAGAAAGCATGAACATGCACTTAGAACACTGATCTTTCTGATTAAAACACTGAACAAATGTTGTTCTTGATTCCAGGGAAAGGAGAATAAAATGTGGAAAATGAAACTACCTGCATACCTATTTAAATCCATTTCCTGAGATTTCAGTGCCATTTTTTCTGCATAGAACAGGGGTGTGGAACCTGATCCCTGGAGAGCCGATATGGGTGCGGGTTTTTGGGTCGGCCTCTCAATCAGCCAATAATAAAGCAATGGTTCTCAACTTCAGTCCAGGGGACCCACTGTAATTGGCTGATTGAAAGGTCATCCCAAAAACCCTCACCCACATCGGCCCTCCATGAATCAGGTTACCCACCCCTGATGTAGAATAGCATTTAATAACTGTATAAAGGAACCTTCTAATTTTTTAACAAATTATTTATTTTATTTCAAGGTTAGTTGTGTGAGTATCAGTCCATTGGCTCACATCGCAGTCTTGTCAGTGAGCATCTGATAACCATCTTTGTCTCATTCTATCGTACCATTGTCTCTGTTCCTAAGAAGAACAAGCCTGAATGATTACTGCCTAGTGCCACAGACATCATAGTCATGATGGTTTTTGAGTGGCAACTCAAAGACTCCGTGTGATTCTCCATCTTTCTCACCATCAACCCACCCCCAGTTTGTCTACCATCAAAACAGCTCCACTGATGATGCCATCTCACCTGTCCTACGTACCACCCTCACCCATCTCGACAGCAATAAGGTGAACTATGTAAGATTGCTGTTTATTGACTATAGCTCAGGCTTCAGGACCCATAATGCCACACAGTATTATAACAGGAGCACCTTTCGGCAATCAGTTGATGAAGGGGAGCAGCAATATACTAAACCCTCAGCCAGGGGGACATCAGAGGCCCTTCTTGGGGAACTTTCCCAGGAAGCCTCTCAGCTCATTGACTGACCGTGGGTTCAGCCACTCCTGGACCATGGCCACCTACCTTCGCAACATCGATCACCCCCTTGCTGTATGTTACTGGGCCATTGGTGTAGGTGGCACCAGCCCTCCAGGATGGAGTGATGGATTCAGCTCACTGGAAGAGACTTGGTACAGAGCTACTGCTTCACTGTAAGGAGAGAAAAAGACGTGGCTTCAGAAAAGGATACAGTACTTTCCATTGCGACTGCTGTCTGTAGTCCAACAAGCTTGCAACTACAGAGCTGACCCAGGACACGATGACTTATGACACATTCATTGCCTTCTTTATTTTTCATTAAAAACCATCAAATCTAAACAAAATATACAAAAACAATATATCCGGTTCCATAAAATGCACTAATAACCTATTTCATTTTTCATGTAGAGATCTTCACAAAATACAAAATTACAAATATATGCAGTATTAATATTAAATGTGTAAAGCCAAACACAGAAATTAAAACACTATTTCATTAAGCTGTGAGTTACCACTTAAAACGCCTGAAGGCTGACATTACAAAATGCAATACAATTAAATGTTTAGTTTCAAAAGATAAGACATAATATGCGTACTAAAAGCATGTAATCTCCAAGTGGAGTTCATACAAACAAAAACACAAACAATCGATGGCTAATGATTAAATAAAGATATTATATTGTTCATCTTCTGCCAGGATATACAAATTTGCATTTTTCTTAAAAAATTTCATAAAAAATGATTATTTGCCAGCTAATTGCACATGCTCAGTTGTTTGTTTGAAGACAAAATCCTATGCAATAGAGAATTTTGGATTAAAGCAAATTATAAAGAAATATTAATAGATGGTTTTTGAGCATTAATGCCTGCACTGCCTGCAACTGAAAACTGTGGAGTGAATGGAGAAAGGTGTCAGGACCCATCTTGTCAACCTGTCATGTCCTGGTTTTGCCAGCAGAGGTCGCTGGCCATCTTGTAATCACATAATTGTTCCCTGCTTAATGTGTCAATCACCTCTCTGGTTTGTTAATCATGATCTGTGTATATATGTGCCTCCGTTTAGTTCCTCCTCACCTCTTGTTTGACCCCTCAAGGTCCATTGAGTTCCTGTTTTCACTTGTGTTGTTTATAATTAAGCCTCACCAGCCTAGTGATCGTTCCAGACAAAATGGTGTGTGACAGGAACCAAAATTCTATTAGCAGAATGACAGCTTTGTTCTGTGTGGTTTGACTGAAAGTGACTATCCATGCAAATACTGAAGTCATTAGTGGAGACAACTGGAATCGGTTTTAATCAGCTTCTAGATCACAAATTAAAAAATGAAATACTATGGAATGAGAACGTCAAAGTTTATTATATTACATCTGCACAACTAGGGTGGAGTATTGCACCATTTCCCTGGAAATATAGTAATTATCACTCTCATAATTGTTCTTTGATGGTGGAGGAATCTGTGAGTTGACGTAGATTACGGAATGATCCTCAGGGGGCTTGAAGTCAACTGCCGTGTAGACAATTGTGTTCAGATCTTCGATGGTGGATTCCTGTATTAAATAAAATATTGTTAAAAGACCTTTATACAGATTGTCTATCTTAATAAAGAGTTCACATGTTTTCTGTCTTGCTTAATTTTTCTATTAATACTTTATGTACTGAGACACTGCTGAATTCAAGTTTTGTACCATGGAAACAAGAAACAATCCAAAAAAAGACATCAAATCTAAGCAGTCTTACTTGGAGGATATGAGGACGATTATCACATGCCTCAGTTCCACGTTCATCTAAAAATAGAAAAGCATGCATAAACATATTTGTTTTGATATCTACATATCACATTTATGATTATCCAACAAGCTTAGCTGACAGTTTGACGTAATTGTATTTATAACTGCTGTTTAATGAAATATTACTGTTCATAACAGGTGTCTGTCTCCTAAGATCGTTTACACTGGAGAATATGCATATTAAACGAAATGCCAGTACATCAAAGGCCATTTCCATATACATTCACTCATTCTGTTACATACACTGCATTTTTATGTACAGTGGCATCACAAACAACTTTAAAGCCAAAAATTAGCCATAACCCTAACCCTAACCCTAGATTAATATATTACTAATTGAATTAAAACCAAATGTCATACATTACCATTGGTCCTCATAATTTTGCTAATTAAAAAATAATAATAATTTAGTCTTCTGTGCATAATATGTTGTCATTGAATGGCATAAGAGGCAAAAAGAAAACAATCACCAATAAAGGCAACAGTGCACAGAAAAATTAGGACAATAAATAGTTTCCAAAGTTTCCCGCGCTGTGAATCATCTGATCCCATTTGTTCAATGACAAAAGATTCAGCATTAACGTTGTACTATGGTTGGTGAGATCAGGCACATATGTCATTATGGGGACTAACTATAGATAAAACATTAGATTTCAGCTTGACAGGATGAATTTTTATAGTTACTTCAAATGACTGTTTTTGAGGACTAGCCCATATTCCTCATAGTGTATGGTTCTATAAATTTGACACAGCAGTAATAGAATCCTTAATAAACTGAGTCATCTGGATCAAATCCGGGGTACTTACTTTTTGCCCTGTGATAAGCCATAGAGGTTATTAAGATGACAAGCAGCATTAAAACAGTCATTACAATGGTCAGTGTTATCCACATGCTTTTCAGGGATCTGAAAAGCAAGACATTTTCATTAGAAAATAGTCGTTACAAATCTATTACAAATGTAATCTATTACTTTATGTCTGTGTAATGTGTGCATACACAGTGCCTTCAGAAAGACCCAGCCAAGGGCTAAAGATATTTGGTTCTTTTTGCAATCAATTGACAAACAATGATAAAGTGAAAAAATGATTTGGGAATTTTTTAAGTATGTTAAAAGGAGAAAAAATCTAATTTACATAAATAAATTGCCAGTTAATAGAGTTTACAGTCTGCTTGTACTTTATTAGTCAATAAAATATAAATTAATCGCGAATGTATATTTTTCCTTTTTATGCTTGTATTCTGGGGTCTATGTTAGTAGTTCATGTACCTTGAGCTGGTAGATGCTTGATGCTGCATAACAGTCATAGAAGTGTCTAAGCTGGTTCTGTGGGTAGTTATAGACTCAGATGGACTCTGTTGTGTTCCTGGACCATAACAAAAACAACATGCACACATATACACACAGATATATATATATAAATTTCATACTTTGCTGTGAGTTGTGAGAAACACCACTTCTGGCACATTCTACGTATCCTCTATCACTGTCAATTGGTATGAGTGACATGTGTCTACTGGGCCCTCAAAAGCTGGGAAGGCCAATCCTATGCCTGTAAAACTCACCCCTTCACAGTTCACAGAGTTTCCACGTTGCTACAATAGAGGAATTAAACACGCAGGCTGTTAGATGTCTGGCCACGTGCACATGTATTCATCTGTTTTTTGGGAACAAGCTGACAGATGATTCGTCTGACTTTTTTCACGGCTCATGTTTTGCGTGCTCTTTGTACCACTCTGCAGACTCCATTCAGTTTCAGTAATGGACTGTACCTAATAAAATTGCATGAGCAAGCCTTAAATATTTGCAGGCAACTGATTCAGAAGTGTTTGTGTTGCCTTTTATCTTGAAGCAGTGCAGAAACATGACTGTCACAAGGTAATTGCTTTCAGTCACAGTTGTCCCTATTTTAAGATGCAGTCAACACAACCATAACCACTGTTCCTCATTACCTGAATATTTGTCACTCATGTTTGTCATCCAAGCATTCCACAAAAATCACTTCTCTCTCAAAATTGATGTGACCTTTTCTGAATACCATGGTATTCAAAACACCTTCACACAGCAAGAATAATCACCTTTAATTAATTTATTCAATCAATTAGAATATCATAGACGGAGACTTTCCCAATTCCAAGTGCAGGGAAATAAATAACCCCAACATAACAAAAATAAAATCAATATAACTAAAATGACCACACATAGACTATAAATAAAGACAATTAAAATGGTCTTACCTGACACTTCAACGGAAAAGTCTTGGTAAATGTAAGCTGATGTCCCGTGTACCATGCACCTGTAAATTCCTGCATCTAATGGATATAAATTCCAAATCCTTATTTCAAATCCTCCATTGAACTCTAGGGTTGATATTCTTCCTTTATAAGATGTATCAACATATCCTCTGTTGTTCACAACCATTTGACATTGCCGGTGATTTAATTTACAACAGGACTTTTCATAATTGTTATAAAAGGGGTGGAAAATTAACTGGAATAACAGTTGTCCAGAACGGTTGATTCCTTGCTGTCCCCTTACAAAATGAGTATCTGCAAAAACACAATTAACATTAATTATTTACTTATGTGTTAACTTAATGGTTTATATTATATTATATTATATTATATTATATTATATTATATGCACAGGCAAATATTATCATACTTAAACAGAAAAGCACCACAAAGACAGTGAGCTGCATCTTTGAGTCCGTCGGCTTCCCTGTCTGTCTTCAGTTTGTTGGCCTTTTGAGAAGCAGCACCGCGCTTCACTTCCTCTGACTAATTGTCCCCTATGTTCCTCATTCTGAGACACAATACTAAACACAATACTAAACACAATACTAAACCACAAGTGCAGTATTTTGATAACATCGGGAAGAGCCACCCAATGTATTGGGTCCCTTACAACCTCGGCAAAACATCTTAGCAGCACTTCAGCTCACC
>JABJVO010000068.1:718997-730545 GCA_026770805.1 Boulengeromyrus knoepffleri | reverse complement strand
CGTTAGTTAGCAAATCTTTTTTGTGCGTAAAATAAAAAAATGAGAGATGGGCACGCCGGAAAATCGCCGGTGGTAGTGGCGAAATGAAAAAAAAAGAAAAAGGGGGGGGGGGGGGGATTCATAACAATAACATGTATTAATCACCATGGGGGGAGAGGGGGGAGGGAAAAAAAAGAAAATAAACAAACAGATTTTTTCACTGGTTCAACATCCAACTCTTTTGTACTTATGTCTTTGCAGGTTTTTGTGTGTGACTTGTTAGTGTTTACAAGTAATGTATTGAATAATTTGAAGGTTTTGAATAATACTCAGAAGGCTAATAAAGGTTATGATACGGTTCCTGTGCCTAGGGGGGGGGAAAAGGCCGGCCAGGCATCCCAGCACAAAGCACAGCTTTCTCGCTTGAAGAGCAAAGATCCAGAGTTCTACAAGTTTTTGGAGGAAAACGACCGAACACTGCTCAACTTTGATGACACAGACAGCTCAGATGATGAGGATGATGAAGATAGCAAATACCACGTACCGCCCAGTCACCTTGAGGTATACCTTGTTTTCAATCATATTTTCAATCCTAGATCTGCTAACTTACTTTCTGGTAAAAGTTTTTCTTTGGTATGTCTCTGCGTCTGTTTTTTTCTTCAGAGTTAATGTATTATTTGTTTGTAAGGATGCCAGTTCTGACGAAGAGGCAGAGAAATCAGCAAAGCAATCCCGGAAATCTGCTGGTGCCATTAAAGTGACGGAGAAAATGATCGACGAGTGGAGAATGGCTATCAGGGTATTTGTGGTTATTTGGAGTGTTTTGTAGGGATTTTATCTTAGACACTTTCCTCTAGTTGGAGGTATTTAGGGCTTTTCGTACTGTGATTTTTTTTTCCTCGCCCTTGTGCTTTTGGACCCCCGGCAGAAGGAGCCCACGCCTCGGCTGTTTCGCGAGGTCACGCAGGCCTTCAGAGCCGCAGTGCTGACCACTAAAGGAGAACGTGAAGACTCTTGTCGCTTCCTTGTGGAAGACAGTTCAGGTGGTCACCCCCTCTCACCCATGCGATACCCTGCTCCTCAGTTAATGGCTGTTAAACTTTTGTCAAAGGAGTCAGTGCAGCCTCAGGTGAGACTGTCCTTAATAACGTGGGAATGTTTGTGTCTCCTGCAGTTTTTAATGCCCTGGTGATTTTCTGCATCAGAGAGGTTTCTGTAGCTCTGCAGAAGATGCTCAAACTCAAGGCAGAGAAGAACCAGAAAAAGTAAGAAGTCTGAGTTGACCTTGTGGTCTTATTGGAAGCAAATTTGATGATGTTATCCGCTTGAACTCCTTGTAGCAGTTTATGTGAAGGGATACCCTTATTGCATTTTCCTTGGCCTGTCCCAGTTGTCCTGCCGATACTGATCATGGCTGATTCCAATTTTTTTGTGTAATAATTAGTAAACTTAACATTTTTTAACACTTCTTTTAATGAATTTTATTTTCTGCAAGCAAAATATTTTGACACTATCTTGGCTGGCTTGGCTTCCACTCCCATTGACTCTTTTTCCTGTCCCATTCCCGTGATTAATACTGAAATTCACTCTCATCCGAAAAATATTCAGCTTCCAGTGCTGTTTAGGGTGAAAATCGGCCATCTCTGCTCCATAGCCAGTTGACTAGTGCATCCCTGTTTGTATGTGTAGGTGCTGTGAGTTGGGTTACGGTTATTTAACTAGAACCGTTTGCAGTGATGACTGGCTGCTGAATTTTGAACAGTGTTTTATGCTCTTGCTTCTCTTTGCATAGACTAGTGTTGCCATCATCCAGTTCAAAGTGGCAGAAGAATCAGATGGACATCAAGACTTACCTTAATGGCCTTGTTCAGGTATTTCACCCAGTCGCTGTACTTTTCTCATTTTTAAGCCTGGTTTGACCCTCAGTAATACTCCTTCAGAAACGCTAACGTTCTTCACCTCGCACAGCTCCTGTCATGCCTGTCTGAGGCCAGCGTCATCGTCGCTGTCCTGCGGCACGCTAACCAGATGGTGCCGTATTTCCTGTGTCTACCCAAGCAGTGCAGAGTCTTTCTAAAGGTATGCATGACTGTGCTGTGTGTGTCCGTACGCGCGCATGTCTGTGCTGTGTGTGTCCATACGCGCGCATGTCTGTGTCTGCGTGGATGCATGTGCTTGTGGCCTTTGCAGTGATCAGTATGTTCATCCCCAGCAACTGATCAAGCAGTGGAGCACAGGCGAGGAGACAGTGCGGGTCCTGTCCTTCCTGGCTCTCAGCAAGATCTGCCGGCACAAGCAGGACCTGTATCTGAACCCTATCCTCAAGGTTCTCCCCAGTTCCACAAATGAGCCAAATACATTTCATGTGTACAAGTAGCGCCATATTTTTTTGGCTATGATTTTACACAAATTTTCAAAATACATATTTGTAGATCTGACACTATGGATAGTGGTGCACTTGACCTGACAGAGTCTCTGCCCTCCCTCCAGCAAATGTACATTGCCTATGTGAAGAACTGCAAATTCACCTCGCCCAGCACACTTCCTATGATCAACTTCATGCAGCGGACGCTGGTGGAGATGTACGCGATTGATACCCAGGTCACCTACCAGCACGGCTTCGTCTACATCCGCCAGCTGGCCGTGCACCTTAGGAATGCCATGACTATGAAGAAGAAGGTGAGCACAGACTGATTATGCAGCGCTGGGGGGTGCTGGGGGGTGTGGGTGTAAGTGGCCATCCCACATCAGAGTCATAAAATAGCATAGATCAGGGTTTCTCAAACCGGTCCTCAGGGACCTCCAGATAGGAACTGAGAGGGAGAAAAACCGCGGACTGTCTGTGGATCCCCACGGACCGGGTTGGGCAACGCTGCCATAGAAGACACTCCTATGATGGCCTCCCCAATACAAATTTTTTGCCCGCATCACTGATATACATTAGTGTCACGCAGTACTGATAATAATTTTCAGGCCATTTCAGTACAACAGTTAATTCTGCTCAGATCGTACATCCTTTCTGCCCTTATTAATCCAGGTTAGATCGTTTCCCATGTGTCTAGTCCTGGACGTTAATGTACTATATGCTGTTTTCACAGAGGTGTACCAGTGTGTGTGTGTGTGTGTGTGTGTGTGTGTGTGTAACCATTCTGTTGTGTTCTCACAGGAAACGTACCAGGCTGTGTACAACTGGCAGTTTGTGCACTGCTTGTACTTGTGGTGTCGAGTTCTGAGCACACTGCATCCTAGTGAGGTTTTGGGGCCCCTAATCTACCCACTGTGCCAGGTCATCATTGGCTGCATCAAGTAAGAAGAGTTTTTCCACTTTTACCCCCAAAATAGAATAATTTACATGAATCTCCACTAGGTGGTACTAATTTTCTTCATGAAAAGTTCAGGGTTTACAGATTTTTAAATGCAGTACAAGCTGGCATTCAAGTAATTGACACAAAATATCAGTATAAAGATGAAAAAATATAATAATGACAGTTCTATTAAAAAAATGCAGAGTGGAATGCTTTAGTAGTGTTTCTGTTTGTGCTCTTTTGTTCACCTCGTGATCTCTTGTGTTGTACCGAATATCTGACTTCCTGACTTTTTAAGAGTAACCTTCGCCTTTCCGGAAAATTCAGCTACCCGCCAGTGCCTTGGCTCTGACGGGGCCAGATATAAGAACTCACTGAACTAAGCTACTGTATTTTATACTTGGCTAGCCAGCAAATGTTTAGATTCTGTTTATTCACCCATTTAAAAAACATCACTTCTTATCTTTCGAAAATTAGTACTAGTAGACTGGTCAAGCTGTTGGTATCTCCATCCAGTTATTTCCATTTGTCCTAGATGTAATTTTGGTTTTAATTACCATCTTTTATGTATGTACACATATATAAGGTCTCTATACAGATTTTTGATTACAATGGCAAAGCTAAATCCAGAACGTAACGTTTTCCATGGGTTTCATGTTTACTTGTTGGTTGTGGGTCACTTCTTATTGGTGAGCATGACTGGCACATGAGAAACACAGCACTTCTGATTGGTCAGAATGACTGGCACACAAGGAGAATGGCATGATTTTGTAAAAATATTCTCACGACAGACGTTCTGCCTTATCACAGTGTTCGCAATTTGCTAATCGTGTTGATTCAAATCTCGATTTCAATCTGAAATCGATAAATCGTTCGTCCTTAATTTGGGTCCTTGAAACATACATTACAGTAAGTTCTTAATTATTCTATTGCTCTAATATTACCCACAAAATACTACTACATCTGATACTGTCTCCTGTTCAAAATGTGATGGCTGCAATAAGGGATTGACACTTGCATTATCCCAAACTACCACCAGATGGGAGTGTTGAGTTTGGAGTTTCTTGTGCAGTATGTTCTCCTGTAATGTTTTGCAAACAAATTTTCTTCAATGCAATTGATATAAGAGGGAACATTTACATTATCACGTGATGTTTATATTTTTTCATGAGCAATTTTTATCCACGAGAAATTCCATCTTGGACCTGGGGCACACGCACATACCTGAAACAGCCAGTTAATGCATAACTTCAACGTATGTGTTATCCTATGAGTGTTTGCTTTGTTATTCTTCCGTATTAATATGGAATGAGAGGACGTGATGTGGTGAGCGCAAAATCGACCTTATGCACCATCAGAGACAATGTTGTGAAAGTGAAACCAAGTTCTCCTCCTTACCCACCCCAGTGAATCATGAAGCTACAGATCAAGATCTTACTTAAAATATTTTATGCCCAGAAAGTGGACATGGAATTTCCATTAAATTGTGTGCTGCTTAGGAACCCTGAATTTTCTCAGACAGTTTGCATGTTTAAATAAACTATTTACCATGTTAAGAGCGAGACCTCTGTCCCTGTGTCTGCCAGGCTGGTGCCAACGTGCCGGTACCTTGCCCTGCGCCTGCACTGTGTGCGTGCCCTCATTCTGCTGTCCGATGGCACCAAGACGTTTGTCCCTGTGCTGCCCTTTCTGCTGGAGGTAGGCAGGCCGCGCCGCTCGCTCTGCCCACGTGTGTGTTTGGTTTCTCTGTGAGCAGCTGACCTCGACAAAGACAATCGGAAGGCCCTGCCGTTGTTTGCCGCTTAGAGGCTCAGCAAGCCTCTCTTTATCCTGCTCTCTGCCTTTTTGCCAGACTGTTCAAACCACATCCGCTCTTCTTGACAGCCAGCACCTCCACCCAAAACCAAACACACTAGTGTGTTAACACGAGAACTATGCTCGTGTATTTGTTTGTGACACTTCCTGTCTTTGCTCGTTCTGTGAGACGCGTGGCGCTGTGTCCTGGCTCTGTGATTGTCAGCTTCCTGCCACGCTCGCTCCCTGCTGTCATGCAGCATGGGCTCAGCCAGCCTTCCTGCCGCCTCTCGCCGACAGCAGCCACATCCGATGTTTACACTGGCGACTCGGCCTTGGCTATCATTAGCGCTCACACTTCCACCCACACACTTTTCTTCTTTTCTCAGTACGCCCCCCAGTTCCTTGGAGGGGAGAAACATGCCTGAAACTGCACTGCAGCCCCCTCACTGGCATGAGGAGCTGGGTACCTTACCAGAAAAAGACAGATTCAGTTCTGAATTGAAAAAAAGAGGCTTTGCTTGAATTCTATCACATGCCTGTTTCGTTTTCTCTGCCTTGAATGACTGTGGGCAGGGATCTTTACCGTTTACACGTGATTGCCATAATTTCTACTGGACAATCTTTTTTTTCCTTTAACTGGTGATTTTTCTCATGCTTTGAGTAGCAGTATGTATCCAGTGTCAGCATTCAAGTGATTTATTTGCGATGTCACTTTTTCCTTAAATGACGTGCCGAAAAGCTGTAATTAGTGTGTGTGATTGCTGTCATTGGCTAAGGCGTCATGTGCACATTTCAAATTCTCCGCAGGTCTTCCAGCTGGTTGACTTCAACAAAAAACCAGGCAGACTCACCACCAAACCCATCAACTTTGCAGTCATCCTAAAGCTGAGTAATGTCAACCTGCAGGAGAAAGCCTTCAAGGTCCTTACCTGATCTCCTCGCTCATTTCCTTTTAAACCAGTTTAGTTTTGGTGCTGTTTCATGAGTCAGTTTCATTTCCTGTTACTCCCTAAGGTGATGAGCTAATTCTGTTTTGCTACCTATTTGCTATACTGAGCTGCTAAGTTCAAAGGTGTAACTATAAAATTTATAATAAAAGGTAACCTTAGAATATGCTGATGAATAATAAATGTTTTGACATCCTGTGTTTCAACAAACTACAGTTGTATAGATGAGGGAGATGGTTTTAGGTAAAGCTTATGTCAAGCAATTCAGTAATTTAGTGGTGGGATTTTAACTGGTGCTTGTAGGAGTTGTTTCTGTGTGCCGTGTGCTGTTCTTCTGACTTGCGATGCTGCTATGTCCCAGGACGGCTTGATCGAGCAGCTTTATGACCTGTCGCTGGAGTACTTCCACTGCCAGGCCAGCTCCATTGGCTTCCCGGAACTGGCCCTGCCCACCGTCATCCAGGTGCCCCTTCCTCTTCATGCACCTGTAATGTCGTGTGAGCTCTTCACATAAGAATTGTTTCTTTTTTGTCAGGCTTACATGAGCATCTCCGGTCTGTCGTAGTCTTTTAACGCTTTTTATGCCATATTGAAATAACTATTAACTTTGTTTTTTGACTTATTTTGAGCCTTGATTGACGTGGTCTTGATTGAGGACCCTGTATGCAATTTTAAATCTCCTCCCCAGATCTGACCACAGCCACTCGTCCCCAGTCGTGGCCTGGTGCTCCACGCCCTTTCTGAACCTCATCATGTTGTGAAGCACTTGTCTTCTTGCACTGTTACCATCACCAGAATGTTTCTTCCCACACTGCTTATTGTTAATGATGGTCTGCTGTAGTCCCTGGACGGATGGCCATTTGGTAGTAGAGCAGTATTTTCATACTGCTGCAATCTGTGAACGCTGGATGATTTCCCGCCCATCCTGGTGCATTATAGCCTGGATAATATATCAGCCCTGCTGGCTCTTCTCCTCCTGCGGCCTGAACGTTTCTTGCCTCATTCCCTTCTCCCCATTCCTGCCCATAGCTGAAAGCCTTTCTGAAGGAATGCAAAGTGGCCAATTACTGCAAGCAGATCCGGCAGCTGCTGGAGAAGGTGCAGGAAAACTCTGCTCACATCACTGCGCTCCGGCAAAAGGCTGCGTTTGGCGTCAGTGACTCAGCAGTCGTGGTAAGTCATGTGAGGGATGGAGTCACTGCAGAACTCACTTCTGTGCTGTTCACTGTCAGGAAAAAGAGTACAGTTCACCAAGATACGGACATTATTGTTCCCCATTTCTGTACCTTAAATTAGACTAAAAGGTACATTTACCTCCAGCTAGGGTACAATTGGTTGATCCTTGAGGGTACAGCCCCAGTGACAAGTAATTGTACCCTCAAAGGTACATGTTGGCACTTTTTTCTGACAATGCATGCACAGAGGCTTATATCATTTAAACTTGTGTTGTTGAATATATACCGTATGCATTTATTTTTACTGTATGCACTAACCGTTGTGGGAGAATTGTGGTTAAGACTGTTTATCGTTCCTCAGAACCGTTCTGCCTGTAATAGACAGTTTGGTCATTTTTGTACATACAGTACAGTACTTACCCGGGATGTGCTGTTAATTGTACACTTAAATTCAATTTAATGACCGTAGCTTAAACAAATACTGTGTTTATTTTCTCCTTGTTTAAATGGCTTGTGTGTAAGAAAAGTGTCTTGCTGCCTTTTAGGTTATTACTGCTTAGCTCTATTGCTGTAGTACGTGTGACTATCTGAAACCGGAGCAGTATGTATATGCAAGTGCACAAGCTGTAGGCCCCAGCCCTGAAATTCCTCAGATGCACTAATGCATAGACAAATGACTGCACCCCCCACCCTGCCCTGGCTCAGCCCACCCCCTCTTCCAGGGATGCCAAGGCAGCCATGGGACCAGGGTGCCACTCCTCTTAGCTGGTTTCACCCCCACCCTCTGTGATGTGGCGGCACGGCGGGTGCATAGGTGAACATGGGAGTTTGGGACAGGGCTTGCGTGTGTCTCCTTTGAATATGTTGGAGAGAATCTTTAAAGCTCCCGGTTCCCACTCTCCCATCTCTCCAGCCACTATGATAAATATTTAAGCAGGGGGTAGCTGGGTGGGGTCATGTGACTCGTGAGAGGTTACAGCACTGGGCCGAGAGCAGGCAGACTGGGCGGCACCTGGCTGGGGATGTGGGAGGCAGGAGTGGGCCGGGGGGGGGCGTCCCCCAGCCTCGCTGCCGCCACCGCGGCGGCTGTCCCCCAGGCTCAGGGTGCCACTCGGCCGCAAGAAGCTGAAACCGAACGCCTCTCGCCTTCAGCCTCCTCCACGTCTGGCCCTGTCACCCTGATACTATAATGCTACTTACTCATCTGCTGTGGTCATGCTCTTCTAAAAAACCATATTTAATTTCCTGAGGTCAGCACAAGAAATCGGCCCCACCGTTGTAATTGTTAGGAACGGTCCCCATTCCGATCTTAAGACCTGGTCCTGTTTGTCGTTGCGTGAAAGTTCCACTGCTGGCCTGTTAGCTTGTAGCCTCTGCTCGTGTGTGGGGCTAAAGCCTCCCTGGCCAACTTCTCCAGCATAATTCCCCCACTAAAAATTATGTTTATACACGCAGTACCATGTGTGTTAGCTTAGCCATTTCACACCCCAGTATTTTCAGTAACCATTCAGTATACTTGTGTATTTGTTGACTTGAACACACTAGCAAATCGCGTTTGACTAATCTGTAGTTCATCAAGTGATTTATCTAATTTCATTAATTAATTGAGTTCTTTGTGAATTTTTAACGAACACATGGAATGGCTGAGGAGAGGTTTGGAAACCAAAACATGTTGTTCTAGCCGTCTAACAAGATACCAGTGACGAAACAACGATAGTGTGGTCCTCACAGTCTTCTATAGACAAATAAATCTAACCTCAGGTGACCAAAAATGATCCTATGGCTGCAAAACAAACCTAAATCACCCCTCCTCTAGGGCTGGGTGACATGACCTCAAATCAAAATCACGATTTATTGAACATTTTACCTCGATTGCGATTAATGAATGATTATTTTGTATTTCACTGACAAGGTTTGTACTGTAAATAAACTATTAAAGCTGGGATATTTTTTTCTAAAGAAAGACTGTATATCTTTATGATTTTATTGAATATTTAAAGCAACTGAAATCAAAGCACAAATCATTTGAAATGAAAAGGTCTTGTGAAACAGGTCACATTGTAGTTTTATTTTAAAAAGCAAGTTCCCTAAAAAAGTTGAGAATAGTTTGCATTTCTTGGAAACAAAATAAATTACAGTTAAAACGGTTTATTGCGATCATGTCTGTCTGTGTGAAATTGATCACTATAAGTGGATTATAGTTATAACTGATTTTTATTGCTTTTTCTTTGTCTCAGGCAGATTTCCATCTAATTGACATTTGTATATTTATTACATGCATGTAAGCGTCACTAATGAATTTTATTGACTCTCAAAATACAGTACAGTTGTTTCAAACGCTTTTCAAATTACAGTACTGTACAAATCAAATTACTGTACTCAAATATGCTATAATACAGTAATGAAAAAGCACTCCATGTGAAATCCATTTAATTATCATTGTGAATCAGATGTGAGGCAATGAAATTGTGCATGATGTCAGGAAGGAAAAACCTATTGTTTGGACCAAATCTGCTGCCTTTACCATCGTTCAGGGTGAGTGTTTCCCAGTTATAGTGGGAATACTGCAGTTTTGCTAATGATGTTTGTAACATCTGTTTCCTGCAGGTGAAGTGGGAGCGGCAGGTGGCTGGGGAGGGCACCCCCCTCGCAAGGTACTACAGCCAGTGGAAAAAGCTGCGTGAAAGGGAGATCCAGCTGGAGATATCGGGGAAGGAGAGGGTAAGTGTGCTCCGCTAGCCGCTATGAGGACGCTGTGAGGCTAATAGCAGGCAGGTTTATCTCCTCTAGCTAAGGCTTTGAGAGTCGATGTTTTGAAGAGAGGAGTTGAGGGCATCTTTAGAAGGTTTGCTTGCTGCTAACCAGCACCTGCATGTGGAGGAGCTTTCTGAGCACAGCCAGTGAGGAGCACAGCCAGTGAGGAGCACAGCCAGTGAGGAGCACAGCCAGTGAGAGTCCTGTGGCTGCGTTTGCTAAACCTCACCATCGAGTCTGTGGCACTTCATCTCAGCTTGTTCCCCTCGATTAATGTAATTAATGATATACATTTAGGCTCTGTTCTCAATTGTCCCAAGCTTCTCACTGAATTGTAGTACAGCATTTCATATACCAAATAATAGTCTTGGGGAAAGTTCTGATATATATATATATATATATATATATATATATACACACACACACGAAATTAAAAACACTATAAACACAGCCTTGCAAAACTTGAGTGTTGCAGCTTTAACTTGGACGATTTCTGCATGTCACTATACAAACTGCTCATCTCCTGGGGTATATGGGGCTGACTGATATGAGGAGCAGCTATGGGATGTTCGGAGGCACTATACACAAAGGTATAAGCCCCTGCCCCCCATGGCTTTAATTTTTCCCTGTCCCCTGGAAACATGAAGTGACACGATCCATGAAATTGTCCTGCGGCAAAATGAAATCTGTCACCAGTGGAACTTGTGACGCATTTCAGCATGTGTTGGGCCATTTCAAGTTGCTGCAGGACATCTCGCTAACCTTTTTCCAGACTTGACACAGAGCTTGTGTTGACACCAGAGCACAAATGGATATACTGCTGTCTGATTGTGTGATCTGTAAGCAAGGTAGCGATTTCGTTTATAGGTCTATACTTGTTAACATTTTGTCTGATACTCACTGTCTGATTCCTTCTTTTGCCTTTAGATGGAAGACTTGGACTTGCCTGAAATCAAACGCAAAAAGCTGCAAGAAAGCAAAGAAAAAGACAAAAAAGAGTTTAAGGATCTATTTGAGTCAGACAGTGACTCAGACGAGGATGGGGTAGGACTCAAAGTCAAAGGTAAAAATATAAACCAAAACGTAAAAAATCTCAAACTTTCTTGAAAAGGTCATTTATATGGAACAGAGTGTCAGTCTTCTAGGTTGTTTTGCTGTATTCATGTTAAATCCAGTTGAGCATTCATTTTATTTTGAGAAATCCTATTTAGTGCATTTTTTAGAATGGGTTGTGAAGATTCACTGTCTTTGTTTATTTACATACCATTGTCTTCCATTATGATGTCCTTCTGCACTGGACAAAGCCAGAGTTGGCTGAGCACGTTGGGTGGCCTTGAGCTTCCTGTGTCTGAGCAGGTTGGGTGGCCTAGAGCTTCCCGTGTCTGAGCAGGTTGGGTGCCCAAGGGCTTCCTGTGTCTGAGCAGGTTGGGTGCCCAAGGGCGTCCTGTGTCTGAGCAGGTTGGGTGCCCAAGGGCTTCCTGTGTCTGTATAGGTTGGGTGCCCAAGGGCTTCCTGTGTCTGAGCAGGTTGGGTGCCCAAGGGCTTCCTGTGTCTGAGCAGGTTGGGTGCCCAAGGGCGTCCTGTGTCTGAG
>JABJVO010000068.1:698827-714211 GCA_026770805.1 Boulengeromyrus knoepffleri | reverse complement strand
CCTTACCTGTGCCGTCTGCGCAGCCCGTCCGGGCTCCCGCCCGCACCTGTGCCGTCTGCGCAGCCCGTCCGGGCTCCCGCCCGTACCTGTGCCGTCTGCGCAGCCCGTCCGGGCTCCCGTCCTTACCCGTACCGTCTGCGCAGCCCGTCCGGGCTCCCGTCCTTACCCGTGCCGTCTGCGCAGCCCGTCCGGGCTCCTGCCCGTACCTGTGCCGTCTGCGCAGGCTGCTGCTCTATCCCTTCTGTTCAACTCTTTGTTGGATATTTTTTGCCCTCAGCAAATCTGAGAACTTAACTCCTTTTTCTGCCAGAGGATTCAAAGGTCAACTTTGTTGCTAATAGTGCAAATACACGAATAGTCCTCTTGGCTTACAGTCTCCTAGCAACCCACACACCCCCAAGAACGGCAGCCTCAGTTGCATACCATTCCAGTTAGGTGTAATTTCATAGTCATGCCACTTGAAGCTCTGTGTTACAATTCACTTTCGGTCTCGTCCCCGTCAAGCTCAGTTTAACATAATGCATGTTGTTAATGGAAAAAAAATACAGGATTTGACCTGTCTCTTTCTGTAAGTGCTTAAACATTTCCTAAAACCATACAGCATTTTCTTAAAACTATAAAAGCAAAACCAGAATTCACACCGCATCTACAGAACCTCTGACTAATCTGCAGGGGTGGGTTTGCAGTTTCTAGGCCCCTGGCATCTCTGTCTGTAAAGTTTGCTGCAATCCTCATCCGACGTTTCATTGCTGGTGCTGCAGAAACCGGTGAGTTTAAGCAAATTTTCTCTTGGAGGCTAATCCTCTTTGTCATGGCACCACTGGGATATGATTGCTTAGATTAGATTAGATTGACTTTATTAATCCCACAATGGGGAAATTCTTTTAGAAACAGCAGCAATAATGAAAAAGACAGTTATAAAAAAAAAAAAAAGTATAACAGGATCCATAGCATCAGCAAAAAATAACAATGTTTCTTGGTTGCATATGACGTTAACGCGACTGTCTGAAGATTGTAGCTAGGTTGATGGTTAGAACATTCAGCATCTCCTAAATAAGGAATGTGTTTGTTTAATATTTAGTGTCGTGCGTCTTTGTGGCTAAATCTTGGGAGTCTCATGCAAATGTGTGGCTGCTAATCAATGAAATATAATTGTACGATAAACATTTCTGAAAAATCACTGCACATATCTAATAAATATGTTGCGCTTTACATGCTGGCATCTGTTGGAAAATATGTGAAGGAAGACTATGGTAAGAATTACATTTCACAATTTGCTTTTCAAATAGTCCAATACGGCTTTCCTGTATGTAATTTCTGGTCTTGTTCAAACAGCATCCCTCACACCAGTGAGAAACGTCAGCACATGCTCTGTGTTACATCCCCCCCAAGGTGGTGGAGGAGCTCGTGATGACTGATGGCCAAGCAGACAGGGATCCGCCATCTTTTTCAGCACATTCAGTCCAGCCTCATCCACAAAAGCTACACAAGCAGCCCTTCCAGATTCCAGTTCAAAAACTCTCAACAATATGTAATAAACAGCATTTACAATAGCAATTACAGTACATCTACTACTCACCATGCAAGGAAATGGAGGGAGTCTGCATTCTTAAGAGAATTTATTTTACTAGGAGTAAATATAAAAATAGAACAGAGACATTGCTTATTGGGGAAATGTAAAGACCATTTTAATGTCTGCTTTCTTGTTGCTAAAAAGTCCATAACAGTTGTTTTGCATAAGGAGTCTTGTGCCTTTAAATTTCCTGTAACCAATACGGAAAATGGTAAAATCTTTGGCATCTGTTTAAAGGATGAATTAAACACTATTACACAAACCAAACTACAACAAAACACAATTTTTCATTTTTATATGCTATTTCAAGATATTCTTTTTTAAATATCACTGAATGCTTAAGAGTTCGAACCAGAGTACCACCAGTTAGCAAGCCACATTTTAATAATGGAAAATGTCATTACTGAAGCCATACATTAAAAAAAATGTGCTACTTGTATAACTTGATTTTTTTTTTTAACGCCACTGTACATTTGAGCATAGATCACTCCCCTTCAGTAGTAAGCAATATAAAGACGGAGGCAACATATCATAGTGCTTGTCAACACTAGGCAGCCATTATTCCCAGTCTCTGTCCATGAGTTTACTTCCTGTCAGGGAGCAGAATGCCACTCTTGCGCCAATGAGTTTGTTTGTACCTCAGCTCAGTAAGCCCACAGTCAGGTCTGTGAAGGAGACACCTCAGGCCTCGTCAGAACCTCTGTGTATCCCGCCTTTCATCTTTGGTATACAACCACGGAATGCATAGTTGCAGAAACAATGTGCTTTGCAGCTTTTCATATTTACAAACGAAGTTTCTCTTCGGGGCAGAATGGGAGTGCGGGGTCTGGTCCCTCCAAGTACTGGGAGTTTGATTCCTGTCCCCAGCACGTCCTCCCTTTGTTTGTGTGGGTTTCTTCCTGCAGTCCAGAAAATGCAGTTAAGCTGGCATCTCTGAAATTTACAGTATTGGGTGAGTGCAAGCGAGCGCCTTGTGATGAACGGACAAGCAACCCAGAACGCTTCCTGCCTCCTGCCCTCAGCTCCAGGTTCACGGTGACCCTGTAGGAGCCGGACAGACGACATGGGGCTGAATGGCCCATCTATCTCAGCTCCACCCCTGGCAGGTTTGGGAAGAGCTGGAGCATCGACGGGTTTCACTGGGAAGGCGTCTGCTTGTCAGGAAGGAAGAAACTGCATGAAACTTTTTTTCCCCCCTTGGACCCTGAAGGACCAGGGGTTTGTTTGCATTCTCTTTCTCCTCAGTGTCCTTCTGGCTGCTCTGTGACCAAGGAGGGAAGCCAAGGTGATGCAGTGAGAGCTTTGGCAGCTTCTAAAAGGAGACGACAGGAGCTGCTGCCAGTCTGTCTAGATAGGCAGATAGCAACCACCCCCCCCCCCCAAACTCCAAAAACCTCCCCCACAGGCACAGGGCAGAGTCCCATGCTGCTTCTAGCACGACTGCTTGGCACCGTCACAGGAGGTCGCAGAAAAGCCGTTCTCGTGCTTGGGCGAGGGGTGCCCCAGAGCAGGGCACAGGGTGACGCCCGCAGACAGAGGGCGCGTGTCGCTGGGGGCCTGCTCCCTGTCCGGAGGCCGCAGGACAGACGGCGGCAGCGGGAGAGCAAGCGGGAGGCTGGTCATGTAGAGGATCCGGCCAGCACGCCGCGCCACCTGTGGGGGAGCGCCAGCGCAGTACATCAGCACTGTAGCACTGTGTGCGCTGGGGGAGGGGCCAGCGCAGTACATCAGCACTGTAGCACTGTGTGCGCTGGGGGAGGGCCAGCGCAGTACATCAGCACTGTAGCACTGTGTGCGCTGGGGGAGGGGCAGCGCGCAGTACATCAGCACTGTAGCACTGTGTGCGATGGGGGAGGGGCAGCGCAGTACATCAGCACTGTAGCACTGTGTGCGCTGGGGAGGGGCAGCGCGCAGTACATCAGCACTGTAGCACTGTGTGCGCCCTCTACAGTCCATTCAGAAGTACTGCAATAACATACACTCACTACCAACACTGTGCCTGACAGAAGACGGTAGTTCTGGGCACAGCCAATTGGTTGATGTGTTTTTCAGATTTATGAATTACATACATACAGTCAGATTTATTGTCACAACAAACACAAAGTGGGTAAAATTCTTATTTGGAGCTCAAAGCAACAATGCTGTCAGAGTACACAGTGCTCAGCGGTACAGATTAATGGTGTAATGTGCTAAATAAGTATGAATACAAGTGCAAGACAGAAGAGTGCATAAGTACGGGATGAACAGATACTGCGGGATGGATGTGTTTTTATAATGGTCAACAGTTTTATTGATTTTAGGCAACGATGAACACGTTCACGCTCATAGCAAGATTGCTTTTAGATTCGAGCCTGCATAGGAGCCCTCTGTCCATGCTGCAGTTAACAGCTATATGTTGGGCTCTCTCTCTCTCTCTCTCTCTATCTATCTATCTCTCTCTCTCTCTCTCTCTCTCTCTCTCTCCCCCTCCCTCCCTCTGGGCCCAGTCCCCCAAAACAACCTGTGACAAAGCCAGGTTAGGTCTGCAACCATGGGTTAGCTTAATAATCAGCTTATTAGTATTTATAAAAAGGTTACTGCAGTTTCTAACTGGCAGGAGGCGTGAGGATGCAGGAGCGCTGGGGGTGTGTGGGTGGTGGTACCGGAGCTACAGGACGGCAGCAGTACCTGGGAGCGGATCTTCAGCGCCGGGCCCAGCTTCAGCCCCATGGTGTTCAGCAGGTGTTCTTCAGTGAGCAGCAGCAGAGTCTCGCCGTCGATGCCCTGCTCTTGGAACACCTGAGGGGGGCGCCGGCAAGCTCTTAAAGGGAAGGAAACCTAACTCGCCCCCCACCCCCCCGCCATGCCCTGCCCATCTGGTTTTAGTCTATTGGCGTTTCATGATGCAGTTGAGTGACACCTGTGTGGCCCTATCAGAGCAGGGCTCGCAGGCTCCTCCCCTAAACGCACCTCAGGAGTAAAGGCAGGTCATAAATCACTGTCCAATCACATGACTGAACGTCTATTAATGGCACGCAGTGTCCTGTTCCATGCATACGCATGCTGTCGTCATATACAGTGTACTGTACAGTGTACTGTACAGTGTACTGTACAGTGCCCATGCAGGTTTCCCTAAACTCACCCACATTACAGCATTCCTCTCATACCCGCCCCTAACATCATCTTCCCCCGTGTTGCAACTCATCCATCGATTTTCCATGCATACAGAGATGAAAGCAGGAGACTGGCGCTCGGCCACTGAGCCGTTATCAGATCTCAGCCACTGTGTCGCCCGGGGGGGGTTGATTTGGGTGCTGCTTTTCAATGCGGTACATGGTCCTAACTAAACCCCACCGGTCTGTATACTGTCACAAAAAAACAGTATGTACCTTTGAGGATACAATTTCTTGTCACTTATGCTGAACCTTCAAGGTCTGCCAATTGCACCCTATCTGTAGGTAAATGTCCCTTTTAAGGTACAGAAATATACCCTGAGGAACATTTTTGTACCATTGGGTGTTACATTAATGATGTTTGTACCTTGGGGTACAAAACTGTATCGGGGCTGTACCTTTTTTCCGACAGTTTACACACACATTCCTCATCAGATGATATCAATACTCCTCCACACATTGGCTGCAGGGTTTTTACTGTTTTCACCATTATTACTGCTGCACACTTCATACTGTTAATTCTACCATATACTGTTTTTTCTGTTTATACTGAACCTACCATTTGCACTCTTTTATTGAATTGCTATTTTTCAGTAGTGTACTTTACTACTGTACTGGTATTTTTATTTTATTTTTATGTTTTTAACTGCAAACTGAATCTTGTTGTACTTGTAGAGCAACAATAAAGATATTCAGTTCTAATTCAGATGCTCAGCAAATGTGATTCTTTTCATGAAAATTTCCCCACAAGTGAATTTAAGTGACAGTCAGGAGCTCCTCTCTCACCATCAGGAAGCATTAAGACAGCAGAGCGATGAGCATCTCTCACCTGAACATACTCAGAGCACCCAGCCAGGCCACCAACAAAACTGCACACGTCTTCCACCGTCCACTTGCTCATGTCCTCCACAGGTCCAACATCCTCGCCGTCGAGGAACAGCCCCCCCATGGCGCCTGTCCAACACCCACGAGGGAGAGAGGAGACCTCAGAGACTGCAAGCACACAGCTGCTGCTCTCGCCTGACCCTGTCTGCCACTACAGCAGCATCAACAAAAGACCATTGCTGCATGGCGCTCTTTCCAAATTACTAAAGCATGACCAAGGACTGTGTTCCTTTTTTCCACGGGAAAAATCATAAAGGTGCCATTGTGCATTTCGAACAAGTGGACGGCTTTCATCATGCCCTTCCGCATGAAAAATCTGTTGGGGATTTTTAAAGCACTTAACCCTAAAGCACGTTTCTGGTGGGGCTGAGATAAACTGGAGGACGGCGACAGAGCGAAGGGATCTGACAGAACTCACCTGTGTGCAGGTAGGGACTCGTGTAGGGAAAGCTGAAGGGAAGCGTGGGGCCCGGCAACGTTGGTAGGGCGGGCAGCGTGGGCAGCGTGGGCAGCGTGGGCAGCGTGGGCAGGGGTGGCACTACAGTGGCTGGAAGGTACTTGGCCTCATTCTTGCCTATGCCCAGGGTGAAGAGGGGGTGGCTGAGAGAATTTGGTTCTGCTGCACTGCCGGAGGCACTGAGCTGAGCAGGGGGCTCACCCTGCTCCTTGCCCCCCAAGCTGGGCTTCCCTGCATCCCTGGCAGATGCCAGCTGAGCCCTCGGTGCATGACTGTCGGGCGCCGGCTTCTCCTCGCTGGCCTCCGTCTCGCTCTCAGAGTCTTTGGCGGCGTCAGCCAGCCCGTCTGCATCTCCGTCTCTCACCCAGCCCCCTGCCGGCACCTCCTTGCTCTCTCCAGCTTGGTCTCCGGACACACCCTTCCGCAAGTTCTTGCGGGGACCGGGATCCCCGGTGGCTGTGCGGGACACTGCCCCCTGGTGGCCGAAGGAGAGCAGTGGGGCAGTGCTGTGGCGCAGCACCAGCATGGCGCCACGGCGGCTTAACTCCTCACGGAGCGGGTGGCCCTCTGGGAGGTCCTGTAGGCTGCGCAGCGCTGGGTGGTCTGTCGGAAGCCCAGGCGGAAGCCCCAGGGTGTCCACCAGGAGGCGCTGCCGCTGCAGCTCAGCAGACATCTCCAGCCTGCAGGCACAGGAGCCAGCTGGGGTTTTTTTTTAGGCAGGGAAACGTAACATTTCATGTCTCAGTGCTGCTGGATTTCACTGCACTGCAGCTCGGGTCTGAAACCACTACTCACACTGTTCAGCTAAGCTGCTTACGATTTCAGCTGCAAAAAGGTTGTCTCACATGGTAAAATGGAGCTTTCTTACTGGTGTCCAGGTTGTAGTTGCTCTGTAACACACACACCCCCTCCAAACTCCCACAATACCTTGCCAGGTTCTGCTTCCTCAACAGCTCTTGTTGACGGGCGAAAATCTCCGCCTGGGCTGGCTGCAGGAAGCCATACCCTGCATCCATCAGGAAGAAGCACTTTAACTTTGCAGGAATGTCTGCAACCCAACGGCCATATACACCACTAATATACCAAGTACACTTACTAAAATACAATGTGGTATAAGCAACTCCCATCACTGATTCACATAACAAAGCATAACCTGCTGTGTAATAAGTGTTTCATAGCTGCTATTATAAGCATGAAGTAAATATAAAAATTATTTTCAAAAATTGTTAAAGATGTAAACCTTTCAGCCAGCAGCTGCACGCAGGAGAAAAACAGTAAAATGTCGGGGTTTTAAAAGGAACCTTTGGCTACACTGTAAGTTGAATATTCCTTTTAATAATGATTTGTAATGGTTCCCGGTAAGACGGTGCAGTGCGGCAGATGGACGGGGCTCACCTGGGGTCTGACACAGAGCAGGGGGCACACCCAGGAAGGGGGGGCGCAGGTGTGGCCCCAGCGCAATGTGGGGGGCCCCGGTCTGAGCTGCCAGAAGGGGCGAGGGTTGCGATGCATCTCTGAGCAGGGGGGCAAGGAGAAGCACTCAGCTGCCGCGCATGGAGATGACTGCGCTCGCAACATTAACGACATCAGCGTTTAATCCAAAGCAACAGCTAGAACGATTAAGCAGACGAAACCAGCAAGACGAATAAACACCTGATGAAACAAAAACTCCCAAACAAACGCGTATGCAGTGGTGCTAAAGAAGGCAACACACGTATGTCGTGCGCAGAGCAGAAATGCGTCTCACTGGCCTCTGCAGTAAAAATGTCCCCCCAGTCTCAGCGTGATGTGGCCCCCAGCTTGTGCCCACTACCTCCCCCGCGGCCAAGGGCACCTCCGCTGACAGTTAAACGCGCAGTATGAACACGCCGCCCCCTGACAGCTGGCCCAGTCCACCCCATGACCAAAGCAGAGATGCTCCGCTTCACCTTCGCCTGCTTTCCTGGGCCACACTTGACAGATGAAAATAATCATTATTGCATGAAGAGAATGATGTTAAGAGGCTACTGATGGTGAGTCTGCTTTTAATGTCAATAAATAATCTATAGTTCAATTAGGAAGTGTTTGGCACCTTTTTTTAATTTAGGGCTACATACAGTTATTGCATTTATACGCACATTGCAGTTGCAATATGTCATTTACTAAAACAAAAGTCACTATTCAGTAAAATAATGATTTTTTAAAACAAATACATAAAACATTATGCTAGTTGTCGGAAACGTAATACAATACGATATGAAAGAATTTTTACCTTTCTACTGGAATAATATAGGAAACAATGTCAACTGTCACCTTAAAAGACAAAATATTTAATATTTGTAATTTTAGTGTGAAAATACCTGTCCTATCTACAATTTCATTTTTCATTATTTGTGCATGTGTCATTGTCATAGATTTTAATATAGCACTGTTTTGTCAAATAACATTTTCAGGAGGTGTATACAATTAAATGCAGAAAAATGCCTTGTTATCTTTTTTTAGTGGGCACATGCAAAAAAGAAAAATACATATTTCACTTCACACAACGGCATGGTGGTGCCATGGTTAGTACTGTGGCCTCACACCTCAGAGACCCGGGTTCGAGTGTGTGCAGTTTGCATGTTCAGGTTAATTGGAGTTACTAAATTGCCCGTAGGTGTGCACTTGTGAGTGAATGGTGTGTAAGTGTGCCCTGTGATGGGTCGGTGCCCCATCCTGGGTTGTTTCCTGCCTAGTGCCCATAGGCTCTGTTTTTTGCTGTTTTGAAAATCTAAAATGTCACTGACCAATGGACACTAAGAAGGACAGGGACACTCACTCGCCCAGACAGTGGACATTTACGGTAGGTTGTCATGGTGCTATTCACAACTGTCTGACCCATACTGGCATTTTAACATTCAGCACTTCGCAGCTGAGGGAAATCAGGGATCAATATGCTGCTGAAATGCTAATACTGCCCCCCCCCCAGGCCCTAAGACCCCTCTGTATCCTCTGGTAGTACTGCTCCATGTCAATCACACAAGCCTGGCCTCCTTCTCTTCCCAGAATCCCTGGTCTTGCGTCCCCCTAAAACCCATGATAAGTGGTCTCTAAGTGCACCTTCCCAAATGATACAGATGCGTCACGGGTCTCCCGACAGCGTAGCAAATATGGATTCTCCATTCATACATATTTATTCATCTCTCAGTGAGCCATTAATCAGTGAGTCTATACTCTCTGCTTTTACATACACTTTCATTGACAGAGATATATTTACACCATTACCATGAAGGTTTAAATAAGGTTATTCAACTTCTTTAAGTTCAGAAATATGCCTGATTTGCAGCTGTATTGTATTTATGCACATTTCATTTTTAAAACAGCTACTGGTCAAAGGCCGTTTCCATGCCCACGGCGGACGCCCTGTGCCCAGGCTAGACGTGGCACCCAGCCGCCGCACCCGCTCTCCTGCAGCGCTGTGGAGATGTGCCATAGCGCTGGAAGCAATTATCCTGCTCTGAGGGGCAGCTGTGTGACTCTGCGTCTCACGTTTCCCAGAATTCAGCACATTTGCATGACTCGCTGACATATCAGACGTGGGTGGCGTTCGAGGTCGATCAACTGTGCCTTCCCAGGACCCCAAAGTGACACCCACTGGGTGGGGCCACAAGAGGGGCCACACCCCGGCTCGCTGGAGCTCATTAACACTGAATAGCCCCTGTGCTGCTCCCTCACGACGACCTCATTAGGATTCGCCTTGCGGACTCTTATTAGCCGCCTGTGATGGTAGAGGATCTGCCCTCGGAAAGGATTTAATTGAATACTGCCAGCTAATGGCTGTCAGTTAATCAACTGCAAAAAATCTGAGCTTGAAAGTGGTTAGAGGGTGTGTGTGGGGGGGGGACGTGAGCACCCTGCTTCTGGGCCCTTCTGCAAAGTGACAAAGCCAGAGGCAGAGACGCTGCCAGCCACGTTCCAGCAAACATTACTCAGGCACCGCGGGCAGAGTGCGGTGCCACAGATGGAGAGACCAACTGACACATTGTGTGACGACATTTCTGCTTAGTCCTCTAGTTCTCAGCTGGCTTAGCCTCAGGACCCTAATCTCTCCTAGGTATTTCTTCGGGGGGGGGGGTGGTGGTGCTGGGGAAGAAACAGTGATGCACCATTCAGTGCAGAACACTTCTTAGGGAAGAACGCAAAAGCAGAACCTCAAGGCTTGTGTGGACGTAGGTCTGCATGGACACGCGTGAGTGTCTGTGTGATTCTGAGAGCGAGACCCACCTGTCTGAGAAGTGGGCATCCCGATGCTGCGGCAGGCCCTGCTTACGCCGCTGACTGGAAGAGCCCCCCACCTCCGCGGCTCCTGGGACCCGCACACCAAGCCCCTCGGGCCGCATGCGCAGCAGATCTGAAGCAGAAAGTAGGTGTTAGGCTGAGCCGGGCCGAGCCGGGTCCGGACGACCTGCTGGAGCGGCACCTGACAGACAGGCAGACTGAAACACCACAGCCACATAATACTCTGCCACCCATGAAGTTATAGTTATCACTTTTTAATTTCTGCATAATTACCTGCAGTTTGAGACACCCACACAGTGGCTCGCTATGCCAGCCCCACCCACAACAATTACATGCAGTTTGAGAGCCAAACTACAGCAGACGTGTTTCCCAGCGGCTGAGGCTGTGGATGATGCAGACCAAGCTCTTCACTGAGCAGGGATTCTTTGTAACTGAACCCGTGTATAAACACCGCCACCATTATCTGATATTCTGATAGAATTCTGAGCTATTGCCAGATGACAATGGAAATGTAGGGGTTTATCAAAGGCAGCAGTATAAAAGTCGCGATTAGCCATCAGGGGAGGGCTATGCTAAGGAAACGAGCTTTTACAGCAGAAATACCTGCACTGCCAACACCTGCCAGAAACATCCAAACGCAACCAGCAGGGAACAAATACAATGACACCAGACTCAGTTACACATTATATAACAAATTAGTGTCAGAGAGACAACAAATGTATATTAGTAGTCTATGGAGGACACCCCCAGGATCCTGAACAAGGTAAGCGGTTAGAAAATGGATGGATGGATGGATTCAGGACACTGTCGTTTAGCGTTGTGGTGTTTTAGGATGAAAGAGACTGAGCTACACCTGTGGTCGCATTGCCACTGGACTGTACTTAAAGACAGGAAATTCAGTCTGAAATCCATATGCTCCCAGAGCTCTGTAAGTGCCCCCTTTACCAATAAGGCACAGAGACCCCATGAGAGCAGAGGAGCTGAGTGGATGGTCACCTATCAGACATTAATGCACTGCTTCTATGACATCAACCCATTCATCAGTCCAGTGGTCAGGCCAGAACTGGAGCAAACTGTATGAAAGCGCCCAGCAAAGCAGCACTAGTGGACAGTACTGAAGTTATAAAGGTCACTGGAATCTAAGCTTAGCCTGACGCTACTGAGAAACATGGTCCAGCAAATTTGCTACTGGGGTTTTACTGGGCAGATCAGAACTTCCTATCTTAACACAGCATGTTTGTTTCATTCATCATGTATTTCCTAGGCTGGTGATATTAGCGAAGGTCATCCAGGGTTATCCATGAGGATTCCCCTGCTTGTGATGGCTTCAAGGAAGAGACATAATCACTAAGCAGTACATGCTGATCTCATTAGGGCAGCCTAACATCACCAAACATTTAACAGATGCAAGGTGTTCACACCTTTGTCATTTACAACTTGTCTATGCCACAGACATTCATGCTCTGGCCATATCATTGACTTGCACATTGTCCGAACCATAAAGTAACTTTCTATACTACATAGATATCCCACTTTTGTTGTTTTGGCTAATTTACTTCTATTTTACAAGGAGGCCTTAGCTTCAAGCACATGAAGACACACTCCACTGTACATCGTGAGGAAGAGAAACTATGCTGGCATTTGCTGACGGGCTGGAGTGTGGGAAGCAGGAACACCCCCCCCCCATCTCACTACTGTCCTTGGAAACTTACTCCTAAAATACAACATTTATTCTGCACTCAAGGAAAATACATAAGCCATGAAGAAACCTGTATTCAACTAGCATATAGCATATCGACTAAGATGCTTATATTTTCTTTCCACGTGTTTTTATTGCTAGGCTGACAAATTTGTCCTTTGTTAATAGAAAAGCAGGTTTTCACTGTTAGAATAAGGCTTTGAACAAGACAGGAATCAGAAGTACAAGAACCAGACCTTAGATAACAAACAGTGTAACAAACATGCAGACTGGTACCACGGGGCATTCATATGCCAAAGTCTCCTGCAGATAATCCCAGGCAAATACTGCCAACACCTCAGCATAGAGCTAAGGCATCAGAATCAATGAGGGTATAATACTCTAACCCGGCCATCTTCCAACCATTTCCTTGTTGGGGGGGGGGTGGGATTTCCATTGAAAACATCTAAACATGACACATTCTGGCTACTTTTAAAGTACACATGTTATTTGTTTGGTCACTATAACAGAGTGAAGAAAACAAACATCTACTGGATTTAATATCCTCCCGGGACAACCCCCCCACCAAATCTACCTACGGGTATAAAGTAACCCCAACCTGAACCTGAACCACCCCCCCATCTAATCCCTACTCCTCCCACACCCCTCATTCTCCACAGTGTCTACAGTTACTGGACGGATCAACTGGAAATGTAAAAGCCAGTAAATGTTTTTACTTGGATGCTCTGAGTCCTAGTTGTGACATATACAGTAACTCTGAAACTACACTTATTCATTTATTGCACATTCCACTTACACGCCAATTTGCACACTTTCCCCATCGATTAGATGGTTAACTTCCTTTGTGCATGTCTTAATGTCCATGTCGTACATTTTTTTTTATATTGTTTATATTTTTCGGATGTCTAAATATTTATGTTCAGCTTATTATTCATTTGCATTATGATCAACGTTTTCTATAACATAACAGTAAGAAGATACACTAATGGTATAACTAGGTAACTACCAAGTAATATCAGACACACATACAGAACCCACTGTGATTTTCTTCTGAGATCAAATGCTACCTAGATTTTTTTTGAGTAAACATATACAAGCTCCACAGAGGGGCACAGTCAGCTGTATATAAAATCTGCATCATGTATCAAATCCTAAACCTGTCAAAACTAAACACTAGCAAACAAATAGTTGTTATATTACCATATATGTACATATTTATTATAACAGGAGACTAGTTAAAATGCATAAAAAGTGACAGTGATGTATTACCCAGAAGGCTTTGCCGCCCTCACTCCAAAGTCTAATCCCTGCTCCTTCCACACCCTCCAGTCCCCCTTGGTGGTAACTTCAATCAAAAAAAAATTTTACAGACCAACTACCGGAATACTGCCAATGAAATTCGCTGAGCATGGGGCGTTTATGCAGCGCTGCTCTAATTTTGATGTGACTTGTCTCAAAGTTTCAGCACTTCCAGATCTTTACCCATACAATGTGTCTGCAAAATTGGAAAAAGATCCATCAAATACTTTTTGAATTATCATCTTAACAAGCGACTGTCTGCAGAGGTGGTGGTAGACCGGTTTCAAAAGCATATCTATTCCGGGCTCGGGAAATACAATTAATATATTCATTGAAAATGGACCAAGACAACTGGAATTCTGGTTTTAATGATATAGTTACTCTCACCCTTCCAGATTTGCAGTTTCGGTTTACTGGGAGTTGGCAGTGAACAAATTAAATGGGAATATTTTTGGATGACGTGTAAGCCAAAAACATGTGAACAATGCCGAAAATGATTGGGATCACATAAAACCGTGTGATATATAAACATTAGTGTTATGTACTATTTAGCAGTGTAAGTGCATACTACCATACTATCCACTATTTAAAGTTATTTTTGGTTAAAAAACAAACTATGGGATCACATGTTGGCTTGGGGACGCCGCACATCGTCTCTCCAAACCAGCCTCACATTCACGTGTCATTGGTCCTTGTGACCATGGAATCTTGGGTTTCTCACAGTGACCTCTAAACTTTCCAGTACCATTACTTATGCACTTGTAACAATGTGCCCCTAACCCTGATGACTGTGAAGGGGTGACCGTACAGATAAAATGCAATTGAAAAATATTCCACCTATATCCATCTATTCATACCAAAAACGAAAATAGAAACAGCAGCTAATCACAAAGCCCTCAGTCCTATCAGGGAGTCAGGCATCCAACACCAATCAGAAATCACAAAACCTGACATTGTGCTCCAACTGTCAGAAGAAGATAAGTCTGGCCATATGTAGCATAAGGGCATGTTTTCAGCGAAGTATCAGGACAATCGCTTTTGTTATAATTTACATGCATTTTTGTTGGCTTGGAGGAAAGCATAGAGTACTGGCACAAAAAACAGACAGAGGGGATGAAATCTGACATGATGACAGACTGGGTACGGACACAATATGGCTGCCTGGGTGTCCTACATGGCTGTGTGGGGCTGTCACTGCATCACACGTCCTGAGGGCTCACCTGCAGGGCTGGGCACGCCCATGCTGCTGGCAAGCTGGAAAATGCGCTGCTGCTGTTCCTCATAGGACCCCGGCTCACTGAGCGCTGACATCATGCGGCGGTAGTGCTCTTCTGGGGTCATGTGACTCAGCGACTCCTGGCTCAGGGTATGCGAGCTCTCTGGGGAGAAAGTTAAACCATCACAAGGCGTAAAGAAAAACGGCAGAGCTTCCGGTTAGAGCTGAATCGCTCCGAATGCAGATCCGGCAACTGTGAGCATTAATCACCGTGCGTGCACAGCCACCATCACTGCATGGAGGTACTGTGAGCATTAATCACCGTGCCTGCACAGCCACCATCACTGCATGGAGGTACTGTGAGCATTAATCACCGTGCGTGCACAGCCACCATCGCTGCATGGAGGTACTGTGAGCATTAATCACCGTGCGTGCACAGCCACCATCACTGCATGGAGGTACTGTGAGCATTAATCACCATGCCTGCACAGCCACCATCGCTGCATGGAGGTACTGTGAGCATTAATCACCGTGCGTGCACAGCCACCATCGCTGCATGGAGGTACTGTGAGCATTAATCACCGTGCGTGCACAGCCACCATCGCTACATGGAGGTAGGCGACACAAACAGAGTCCTGCCCCTCAAGGGAGGTGTTATTTTTACCCAGCAGAGAGAAACCCGATCCATGTCTCCAACAAATGGAGAAACCCAACGAAGCAACTACCTCCCTCACAAAGGGTCATGAAATCCATCCAGGGTTTCTCATTAGTGTGTGTGTGTGAGCGGGTTTACCTATCCTTATGGGGACATAATGTCCCCATAACGTGATAAATATCCGTTTTTTT
>JABJVO010000068.1:680382-693845 GCA_026770805.1 Boulengeromyrus knoepffleri | reverse complement strand
CAACCAACCCCCTGATTTTCCCCCTTTTCCCTTTACCCTGTCTCCTTGACCAGGCGGGGTGGGGGCAAAGGGCAGCAAAAAGCAGGGGGGGGAGGGGGGGAAGGGGGGGGGGTGCGGTGACCTCATCAATCCCCACATTAGCGCCGACAGAATGGTGCTAATGACTTATTGATCCGGTGGCAGCCAGGTGAGGGCCATCGATCGCCATCGAGGGGGGAGCAGCGCAGCATGCAGGAAATGTGCCCCCCACTGCAATGGTGGAGGGCAGCATAATGAAAAGGATAAAATAACGAATAGTCAGAGCATTTCATTGTAGATTGTACATGATACAGCAGGGGTGTCAAACTCCAGTCCTGGGGGGCCAAAGCCCTGCACAGTTTTTGGTTTACGGTGACCCCCGCCTATCCCGGAAGATGTGTTCCAGACCCATCAACGATAGGTGAAAATCCGCGATATAGAAAGATCATATAAATAAATTTTTTTTTATAGTTTAAGCCTTAAAATACCCCTCCTGCATGCTTTAAACGCATGTAAACTTACTAAAACAACACATGATATGTGGATGTCGGGCTAAGGATATGAGTAACAAAATAATAATTATTATTATTATAATATGTAATGTATATGTATGCGATTCCATTTCAACGATGGCTTTATTCCGAGGAGTTGCCACCCTCTTTCCTGCTTGACGTATCATACCGTCGATTCATTCAAGCCATAATGGCGAGTGACGCCCGCGTAACGCTTTCCTGCCCAAAGCACATTCAGGCGTTTTACCTTCTCCTGAATGGTCAAGGTCTTCCTCTGGCGCTTAGGCTCACTACTGCCAGAAGGCTTAGAAGATGCAGGATGCTTGGGAGCCATCGTAGAGCCAATGGACCACAAGCAAGGTACGCGATACACAGAGAACTGTGACGCGTCTGGGAAAAATCTGCGATGTAGCGGGGGCGCGATAGCTGAACCGCGATATAGGCGGGGGCGTGATAGCTGAACCGCGATGTAGCGGGGGTGCGATAGCTGAACCGCGATATAGGCGGGGGCGCGATAGCTGAACCGCGATATAGGCGGGGGCATGATAGCTGAACCGCGATAAAGGCGGGGGCATGATAGCTGAACCGCGATGTAGCGGGGGCGTGACAGCTGAACCGCGATATAGGCGGGGGCATGATAGCTGAACCGCGATATAGGCGGGGGCGCGATAGCTGAACCGCGATGTAGCGGGGATCACTGTACTCTCATTTAATGCACCTGATGCAGCTCCTTGTGCTAATTACCACACAGCTCTTAAGCTGAACCATTTGTGGTGGAAAAGGGAAAGAACTAAGCTACACAGGGCTCTGGCCCCCCAGGACTGGAGTTTGACACCCCTGTGACACAGCTGTGCACAGGACAAAACCTGCATTCTTGGATGAGAAAGTACAGGGTATGTCTGTAGCAGTCCTAGCCGAGCGAGCATCAGCGCCGGCGCCCCTGACGTGAGATTGGCTGGCAAGTCGGCACCCCTAAGAAGCTGCCGCCCTAGGCAGCTGCCTATGACACCTATAGCACTGCACAACCAGCACAACGTGAAGCAGCAAAGGGTGGAGGCAAGCAAACAAACGGAATAGACATACCCTTCACAAATTTACACTAAACACACTTTTTCACTGTGGTGAATGGGAATACACCGGAAATGCTGATATCCACCCAAAAAGAGATTCTCCTCTGTGTCTCAGTGACCCTTCGGACGGTAATAATCTCCACTATCATCTGCCCTTCAGCAGAACCGAACACCAGTCAAGACACTGTGATTCTACACACCTTGCATATGACTTTCCTAGCACAAACCCGAAGCCTGTCTTCCCGAGGCGGGGGAACACCTCAGGGATGCCAACTCACCATATGTTCTCTTATCGTGGAAGGGAACCAACACAAATAGCAGGAGAACATGCAAACTCCACTCACACAGAGCCAGCTGTGGCATTTCAATCCTAATCAGAGCGTGTCTGATGCAACAGTACTACCTACAGAGCCACTCGTATACAAGACAGCGTATAATGTATTCTAGACCAGTGTTTCTCAAGCTGGTCCTCGGGGGCCCCAGACATCCACATTACTGCTCCCTCCCAGATCCCGGTATGTGGACTGTCTGGGGGTTCCCGAGGACCAGGTTGAGAAACACTCAGTACGTTTACCTGCACACTAAGAGAATCGAATCATTGTGTTAGTCAGACTACAACAGGACTTTTAATGTACATGTAAGCATGTCAGTCCGATTGAAATCGCACTAAATCGAATTTCTCGAAGTCGGACTAAGACACCCAGATGATGCGACCGGGAGTCGATCTACTCCTGCATGTACACATTCAATCGGACCCAAACTGGCCAAGGCTCTCTGCGTATGATCCACAGGTTCCCCCTCGACTTTCACCAGGAAGTGACAGAAGGAGGCGGTGCAGAAAGGAAGCTTGGAGCATAGCAGAGGTCGCATTGTTGGCGCAGTCCAGCACCATACGCCGGTGTCGTCTGCCTTCGCATATCATCATAGCCACAAGGAATAGCTTGAATCTCGCTTGGAATAATAAAAAAAAACATCTATGAAATGTAGAGCACTGTAAAGCTGTCTAATTCACTGCTCAACTGAAGGGCGCTTTTCCTCCGCACCAGGCGCGTGCTTTTGGTACTTCAAGAGGGTGTTGCCATAAAAACTGGTACCTTCTTGAAGTACCATCACAATGCGAGGCAGGGTATTTTGTACTGAAGTCGAAAAATATTTTTTTAATATTATATTATAGGACTGGCCAACATGCGATAACACCAACATCATATGTTATGCACATCCAATTCTTACAGTACATCGCTAGTCAGCTAGATTAAGATCAGGCTTTTTCTTACCTTCAGTTTGGTAAGGATATTATATCGCAGGGAATTTACGTCTCGCTAAAACAGTTTACTCTGTAATAGGAAAAAAAACTAGCAAGTTTTGCAATATTAATAATTATTCTGTTTCAAAACTATCTAGTATACGCTTCAAAATCAGTTTAAAGTTCACCTCAGCTGCTTTTGCATGAGTGCTGCATGCGTTCTCTGAGACGATCATAATCATATTCATCCTTGCTGTTTAAATCACTCCTAGACGGGTTTGTGAGAAAATTATGTTTAACTCCTTTTTTGTTTCATAAAAACGCCAAAATTAATTACAACAAAATCACACTGCCATATTTGAAAAAAAATCCAATGCTCTGCTGTCATAGTATATTATACCAAATACTTTATTTCTTGTTATGCTATCCTAATCTCGTTGTATATGTTCTTCCAACCAGATCGCAATTATAGCTTGTGTCACTTTATTTGTCCACGGATCCATTATTACTAATTTTATGATTTTTTTACGCTTCTGACATAATAGGTCAACCAGAGAAAGCTCAATACAAACAAGCTGAAAGGGGCCGTATCGCCACCTATTGTCATACTTCAGTCAATAAATCGATTCCCCTCCCATACATGTATACTGGGACAAGGACAGTAGCCCAATTAAATGGCGTAGTTGAGCTATAGCAGTAGCTTGACTTAGCCGTGCATGTAAACGTACTGACTGTTCTAGAAGTTTCTGTTCACCCACTCACCCACTGTTCTGCGGACCGCATGCTTCTTACTAAAATGTTAAGTGTTAGTAACAACAAAAGTATGGGTCACTGCTCAGTAATGCCATTCACAAGGGTATGAGTAATACTCTGAAGCCAAATCAGTGAAGAAAAAGTACAACCATCTTAGCCACTTGTCCTACCTGTGTGACCAGGACTCCTGAGAAGCAGGAGCTGCCTCTGGGCCTCACTGCCAGGCTGGTCTTCAGGGCTGCAGCGGAGACTGGAGCCACTGGGGGAGACGTCACCTTCACTGCAAGGTGGGAAAGAGGCAGAGTGTGAGATTGCTGCATTTCAGGTCATAATTATCTACTTTTTGGGTGCATGAGCATTCAGGCGAAATGCTGAGGAAGTATGTGAGGACATTATCAACAGTTAATCTTAAAACTGTTTCCTGTAGTAGAACTATGCTTCCAGTATATTAATGGATTCTTAGCGTACAACAGGTACAACTGAGAGAAGCACTTTAACAGCTAACATAGTAAATAGTTCCAGAGGTTGGCCATAAGCACCATCAGAAACAATACAGCTCCCTGCACGATCCAGATGCATATGCCCGTCAAACTTTAACACTTCTCTCAGCGTGACATATATTGGTCACTGGTGAGAATCTTCAAAAGTCTAACTGAAACATCTTTAAAACTGAATTTCGGACAGAGATTGCACCAAGTCATAACCATATCTTCACATGTGAAGCTCAAGTTTTTCACGGCATTACATCATTTCTTAAATCTGCATCCCAGTTACTGATAACGGGTCTTCAAACTGTTACCTTCCTATTTTCATCGAAACTGGTACCTGGAGCCTGGCAGTAATAATTCGAACAGACATATTCACATCCCCCAATTGCATACATAGTAAAATAAAATGGGGAAACCTTTAAGTAGTGCCCATCGGGTGAATACCGTAATAAAATCAAACCAATACTTTACAGTTTTATGAAATCTACATAACAAAGTAGTTTTACAACAGGAGCAGTATACCTATTGTGTGGGAAGATTTACAGAAGCTGTGCTTTACTCTGAGAATAGGTTTTCAATGACATGGCTTTTCTCCAGCTCATGGCCCATGTCCGACATCCTACCTGTCCCTGAAGGTCCAGGATTCTCCTGCAAATTGACAACAGCTCCTCAACGCCCACAAATGGAGCACAATGTCCCAGAAATCAGTCATTCCGCTATTCGGCACTGTAAAATTTGCCGACAAGAAGTTTTACCAACCGGTCGACCAATTTAAGAGCCACCCTGCAGACCCGGTGCCATACAACACTGCCGACCCCCACCCTGGGTATCCCTCAGCGATATCCCTAAAATCCCTAAAATTATGCCCACGGTGTGATGCCTGCCATGTAGTTCTCTGGTCTTTCGGGCCAGTACCAACAGATCTTTCACCACGTGGAAATGGAAATCTGTGCCACACGTATCACTAATGTGCTTCATTAGAATTCTCCCTGGAGCGTAGTACTTACAAAAAGATTATGATTAAATCTAAGAATGCTGCTGATGTCGATAGATTTCTGGGTAATTAATACATTAAGTAAGAGTGTTCTACTACATTAAAGTGTTGCCATCTAATGATTAGGGTATATGAAATGCCTTCCTTTACACATCACACATTCCACTCACTGCACCGTGAACAGCTCTCTACCTCTCAGGAGCCCTGAGGAATGATATAAAAATCCAGATTAACATGTGGGTAATATTAGCAGTACATGTAAATACGTCCAGGAAAGGAGGCAGGGCGGCACTCTGTGGGAGGTCTGTGTGATGGTCTGTATGATGGTCTGTGTGATGGTCTGTGTGATGGTCTGTGTGATGGTCTGTGTGATAGTCTGTGGGAGGTCTGTGTGATGGTCTGTGTGATGACCAGTGGTGTGTGGCTGGGAAAAAGCCACCAGAGCAGAACCCACGCAACCTTTCAATCGCGGCCACAACTGTAGCTTAGAGAGAACAGATTATAGGTCCCCGCCTGCTTAGACACAGCTTCCATACATTAAGCTGCTCTTACACCCTAACAAGCTGACACAGGCAGTTACTTCCTGTTCATCAGCTGGGACCCAGGCTAATAGTGAAAATATTGACTCTTTGCTTGACAAAGCATGGCCACACTTCTGTCTTCCCGGCCTGACTGCGGAAATGGTCACCTTTCTGCCATTCCGTAAAATCCCACCATCCTTCCACTAAGCTTGCCGTTAGCCCACTAACAGCATTTCCAGTCACCCAGTGTCTCTTTTTGAAGCCAGTCATTCATCTGAAGATAATAATGACATACTGCAGCATGTTGTCAGGCTGTCTATTGCGCTGCAGATTTTGCTTTAGATATATTTGTTTTTGTTTGGTGACATAAATTTGTTACAACAGGCTGAATGCGTACACTGTGGGTTGGTCATAGCTTTTGTCCAAGTCCCAGATATTATTTTATTCTGCAGCATATATTGCCTATTGAGAGCAACTATGAAAATAGCAGTCATGCAATTTTTTTCCACAATTCTATTTAAACACTGGGGAAAAACAAGCTTAAGCAATGTTAAAGCTATTAAAGGTCCACCAGTTTTCTTATTGTAATAGAAAACTGCAATACAATGATAAAAGCACTAATGATTGAAAATAAAAAGGATTATTACATTTAGTGAGATAATTATGCTGTAGCGGAGCTGAATTTTACTCTAAAAATAAATTTCACCCCTTGGTTGGGCAAATTATACAACTTTATGGAAGTTAAGAGTGCAGTTATTATGGCATCTGGGTTATTACCATTTGATGAGGCAGGTTGTAAACACTTTACATAGGTGGGTTATTGCTACCTGCCAGTATGATAATCTACTTTCACCCTTTCTGGAAGGAGATATTTACCCCTTTTCTGAAGCTTATAGAAACAGATGACTATCCTTTAGCGAGCCTAACTGTTCACCTTTGCTGGGGCTATTGAGCAGAATAAACCAGGATTCAGCATGATAAAGAAGAACCTCATTCAGTTCAGAGGCCCCAAACCAGTCTGCTAATGGAACCTGACGGACAGGCAGAGCCGCTCAGAATTCATATAAGCAGAGGTCATCTCCATACAGCTGCCTCATCCTGGTCTGGGGGTGAGACAACTGGCCTGTCGCGGGGGTACCATCTGACCGCCTGGCTTAGAAATGCTGAGATCTTTTATCATTAATTATCAGCTAGAGGCGCTAACCTCCACAATCACATCCTAAACCATTCAATACCCTCTCACCCTCAAAAGCCATTTACAACAGAATGACCTAGACAAAGAGCCAGATTTTCGGAATGGGGGGACGGTTGTAAACATCCCAGTCAAGGTATCACTTTGCTACTGCCAAAGAACACAACCTCCACAACAGGGGGATCCATGTGTGGTGTTTCTAGAAATACATGCTGCTCGTGATCCAGATGCACAAACATCTGCTGAGCTCCGACACAGCTTTGGTTGTTATGGATACTTTGAATCACCCACATCTGGCTGCTAGGGGAGACATAGCAATAAAACCAGGAACATCCCATATCCCTACAGAAGTCATGCAAAACTGTCATACGAAGGGAAAAGAACGTGAAAAGAAATGCAGAACCTAACAGAAACCTTGTAAAGTCCTGGGACAAGCAGACTTTGTTCTATTCAACTACTTTCTTTAAACTCCTCACATGCAAATGAAAGAGTATTTGCACACAGAGACACAAGCTTACAAGATTTCATAGCAGTGGTGCTGTGATGCATTATACAGGAGCTCAGCATACAACCCTAGGGACAAAGCAAACGCTTGTATGCATATAAGCCATGATAACATGCATAAAACAGGCTGATGTCAAAATGGTGTGAATCAGCCACATCTTACAGCTGTTATACATAGGCTGTTCCCACTGCCAGCAAAGGCAGAAGCCACACGCCACCCACAGATAGTATGTGTTTCATGAAGCCTCCCTTCCTACTTTGAAGTTGGTCACGAAAACACAGAGTTTGCATAACTGCACGGCTGCAGCTCCCACCCCCCTTCTCCACTGGGGAACACCTCTCTGTAGGCTGATTTCTCATCAGCCGCCCACAGCGAGCCCCGACGTCGCATGCCCCGTTTCCACTGCGTCATGGGACACCTGATACAGTGTGGGTATCCACTGCCACTGCCATTCACTGACTACTGTCTAGTTAGACATGACACATATCATGGGTGCAACTTTATGCTGCAATGCTACCCAAGCTAAGAAAGCTCATCACTCAACCTGACGCAGCCTGGGAAGGCCGCTAGGCCCTCACGGCTCCCACCAGAATACATGGTTGGAAGATGGATGGAAAGCAAAAATATTCTAGAAAATTCTGATGAGACTGAAACCATAAAAAATTTGTTTCTTTACATTCTGCAGAAAGCAAATCCCCATTGACTATATATGATTTGATTAAAACTCTTTTCTACCCATATCCTCCATAGAAATTGGATCCGACTCAAAGCACCAGGGCACAAAAATACAAAATACAAAAGTATAGCACAATAAAACATTCAGTCAGTAAGTCTAAAGTGAAGGCTAGATCTTCCTTTTAAGCGGCTCTATTATACTTTTTCTCACTGTTTATAATTTTATTTTGGGGGTCTATGTAGAAGAAATTTACATGCTTCAGTGTTCCAAAAGAGATTTTTCTCATTCTGTACAACTCTATTCACTCTATCTATACCTCTGTCTGAAATGCTCTGTTAGAGCTTTAAGCCACACCCCCCAAGAGTCCAGTGTGCTCCGATTGGTCAGCTTGCCCTACACGTTCCATCCCTGTCTTGCCGTCTCCATATGGATCCTTGCAGGTAGGCAGCCAATTAGAATTGTTTTACGAGGTGACCTCACCACATCACAGAAGTAAGGCCTGGAATTCCGTTGAGGCGTTTCAGGCAAATTAAAGAATTCTGTTGGGTTACTCTGTTCGGCGTGTACTTTGAGCCTTAAGACTTTGCAGAGCGTTTACATGCACATAAAACTATATGACATGCTAAAGGAACAGGGAAAAAACAGAAAAGCATAATTGTGAACCTTTAAATCTGAACTGTAAAACCGTAACAAATGGAGAAGATATCATTACATTCATCCTGATTCAAGACTGCATGTTCCATTCTTAAATCCTTCAAATATTTGTATCATTAAAGAATTACATATTACATGATTCAAGATACCTGAGATTAAAAATATTTGTTGATTTCCATTCCACACAACAAATAAATAAATGTTTTCAAAAATGAATTACAACATGTTCATTTTACTTAAGGGATAGAGAAAAGAAGAATCCATTAAATTGATGGTATTTAAGATACAGAAAGAATTCAAGATTACAGCCTATAAAACTTTTTATAGTAATTTGAAACAAGTCTTCAAAGCCTTCCAGTATGAAGCTGTACATGACTACACAGTCAAAAAAGAATGAAAATTTGTATGAACTAATGCAAATATAAAACATTTTGGTAAATATTAGCTGATCTTTCTATTGCAAAGAGAAATCTTACACCAAGATGGTAATAAATATCAATGATAACATATAATAAAACCAGGAAAGGCAAGAAAATGAAAACTTATCAAATGTTAATGCAAGAGAATGCACATTATGTTTTTTTATGTTACATAAATAGCTTTCATTCCATCCATCCATACCACTTAATCCATCTGGGTCACGGGGAAGCTGGAGCCAATCCCAGCATCTCCGGGCGAGAGGCAGGGTACACCGTGGGCAGGTCGCCAGTCCACCACAGGGCCAACACAGACAAACAGCCACACACACTCGCAGTCACACCTATGGGCAATTTAGAGTAGCCAGTTAACCTAAGCTGCATGGGAGGAAAACCAGAACACCAAGAGGAAACCCACGCATGCACGGGGAGAACATGCAAACTCCACACAGAAAGGCACCCTGGGTGACCCGGGGATCGAACCCAGGACCTTCTTGCTGCGAGGCGACAGTGCTAACCACAGCACCACCGTGCCACACAGTTTCCAGTCAATCTTCCCTTTTTCCATATTTCATGTATTGTTCAGTATAAATGTAGCAATTGCAACACACTCACATCAGGTATCTTGGGGTTTTATATAAAAATAAATTGAACTGAATTGTATTGCATTGCATTGCATTTGGGATGGCACGGTGGTGCAGTGGTTAGCACTGTCACTGCACACCACTGGGACCTGGGTTCGAGTCACTGCCAGAGTTCTGTGTGTGGCGTTTGTATGGTCTCCCCATGTCATTGTGGGGTTTCGTCCAGATACTTCATTCCTGATTCTAAATGGTCTGACAGTACTTGCTATAAATAAGCTTTCAATGGTCTCAACTGCAAATAAAAAGGACCATGCAAAAATTGAACTGGTAAAGTATCTTAGTATGGGATAGCTTTTCCCTTTGATTTCCTGGAATGGTCTTGTGGATAGTTTTTACAGGAAGGAGAGACAATGTTGTTCCACTCAATGTTACTGGCTTTAAACAATTGATGCATAGCTGAAAAATGTTTCCTAATTAGTTTGTGTTTAATGTGACACTATATATTATATATTGGGTTCAAATCTGAACTTTGATCAGGCAATTTTGAGTTCGGCCCAGGTGTGTATATACTGTAAATGTTTTTCTTCTAAATATTACCATATAGAAGGCTGGTACATTCAAGCAGTTGTCTATACAGCACAAATTACCAGCACTCTTGGTTCAGAGGAGTAAAAAAATCTCACACTGGAAAAATAATCCAGCCTGTAATTGAATTTTTATTTTTTCCAAAAAAGAACTTTTATCAAAATAATTTTCATAAATAACCACATGTGCCACAATTACTGGCACCTCCTACAAATTTTTGTGGAAAAATGTAATTGAAGCATGTTCCCATTTATATTTTACTTAAATAATTTCACCTGAGTGATTATCCTGTTTTACTGGGGTATAAATATAAGGTGACACACAAACAAACACCCTTAGTTATTCACCAACATGGCTAAAACAACAGAATATGTAAATGCGAGAACAGACCTTCTTCAATAAGTGACGGCTATAAAAAATAGCTACATGCCTCAAAATACTTATGTCCTCTATTAGGGCAAAATTAAAAAGTAGAAACAACAGGAGCTGTAATGAACCTGTTGCAGAGGTGCATTTTGCCCCCATGCAAACATTTGTCCAAGGTTGGAAATTTGCAGAAGATGGTAGCATTTTGGGGTGTCCGATATTAAGGAGACAAAACGTCTGTGTCTGAATTGAACTGAAACTATTTGGAATAGCATCCCAGAAGAAAGCCTTTGCCTTTATCGCACCATATATAAATACATAAATGTCTGGAGTTCACTGGATGCTACAAATGAGTCATGAATCATGGTCAAATGAGGCCAAAATAGAGTTTTGGCAACAAACACTCAAGCTGGGTTTAGTGTAAAAGGAATGGTTCTTCACAAAAGGTGGATGCAAAGCTGTGGGGTCACCTTCCCTCCAAAGGCCCAGGCACCCGAGAATACATGGTAACATGGATGCAAGAACCAGGAGATTTTAATTCAAAATCTTGCTGCCTCTTCCAAGAAGCTGAAACTGGGTCACTGTTGGATCTTCCAGCAGAAAAATGATCCAACACCAAAATGGTGCAGTGACCACAAACACAAGGTTTTGCCGTGACTAGCCCTGCGGCCTGACCTCAGCCAGACTGAACACCAGTGAGTCCAAAAGAGGGGACCTCTGAAAGAGAGGAATGGTCTCAGACGTCTGGTGGTCGAGTCATGGCCACTGGACTTCTCTCTCGGAGGGCAGAAACGTTTCACTGCTCATCCAAGCAGCTTCTTCAGCTTTTCAGACTCATTGCTCTGTATTTTTCAGTCTCATCAAGCAGTGTAGGAGAAGATTCGGTGCTGTTATGTTGGCGAAGGAAGGCTGCACAAACTACCAAATGCAAGCTGCCAATAACTGAGACACATGTAATCTTGTTTTAAAAAAAGAATGTTTATTGAGAAGGGTTCATTTTCCCCTGGAATAAACTTTCTTCAAATAAAGGTAGGATTTCTCTGAGAAAAAGGTTTTTTTTAATTTTTAAAATCTTTTTAATCTTTACCCCAAGTGCCAATAATTCTAGAGGTCACTGTATAAGCTATTTTGTTGTACTTTAAATACTTTGAAGTTATTGTTTGCACCTATGCCAGCTTAAATGCAGATTTCGCTATCAGTCTCCATGAAGAGACAGCTCATAATTATGTTCTGTGGCCATGCCATACAATCATTCTCTAATCCCAATGTAAGTTCATCTTGTCCAGTTCTACGCAATAGTTACATTTATACTTCAGCAGACAGTATTGCCGAAAGCACTGTACACTGTATAAGAAATACAACAGACATCACTTGTTGGGAAACTTCTGTAATGGGCCATCTGACAACCTTATGTATTGTAAAAGAGCTGTCTCAAAGTAAAAGTTTAAATATGGTTAAGAAAGCCAGTGTTTCCTCTCCAAAACAATTTCACATTGTTCAAAGTTTAAGACTTACGGCTTTTGTAAGGACTGCATGTTGCTCCATCCTAATAAATCACTAGGGGGCAATAGAGAACACAGTAAATATATTTATTTATAATATCAGGCTTCATTTACCAGCTAGCCTGATTTATACCCAACAGCCTCTCGCATCTGCAATTAAAAATAATGAATACCTTAGAAGTATCTGAAACAGTAGCTTGCCCCAAGCAACGTGTGCTACTCTCCTCAAAAATTCAGAAGCTCTACTCACCCAAAGTCTGTGGTACGCAACCCATATCAGCATCTTCCCTGTGTAATCATTTAAAATTATCTAGCTAATAACAGTGGTTATAAATATCAAAAATCAGAATGTATATTGGATTGTTATTAAAATGAATGTATCATCCCTCATTTTTTGCAGTTCTGAACTCCTTAAACATGTGAATAGCACCCAGCACAACTTATCGCAAAAAAAGCTTCAAATACCTGCGGATTATGAAAGAAACACTAGCCCAGCAGGCCAGTTTAATGAATCCAAACTATCTAAACATACAGATACATTAAAGTGACAGCTGGAGCGACCAATCCAGTCAGTATCGCTTCAGTCGAGACAGAGTAATATGATGTGTGCACACAGTCAAAAAGGCATAGTGCTCTTCGGGCAATTAGGCAGCACATACATTCTAATTCCAAAAGTCAGAGTAGGTGAAGCACACTGACACTATTAAAAAAGCACATCCTCTTCCAGCAGCGAACCTTATCTAACCACGGTCGTCTGTCGCACATCTGACCAGCCTTTTTCCAGCACCTGCTCCCAGCAAACTCAGAGAAGCTCTTCGCTGACCAGTCATTCTTCATCCTCACCTCTAGTGGTATATTTGGTTTGTGTATGTGAGAAAGTGCACATATGTGGGAGGATGTATTTATGGGGTCAGGTCAAGCTGCCGGCTTCTGCGTTTGAAGGTACTCATTTCTCCAGTGCAGGCTCCCAATGCATGACAGCAGCTAACTAAACCTGGGGTTCATATGACAAATCAAGAATGACATCATTGAAAGAATACATTGTAACACTTATGTACTGCACCTAAACCACAGAAATTCTGGTATGTTTGTACATGCTGGCAATAAAGTGAGTTCTGAGAACAAGTCAGGATCAACTCATCACAGGACTCCATGTCACAAACATGTATATTCATGGGGGGGGGGGTTTCTGCACTCAGACAAGCATGTTTTTTTTGAGATTCTTGAACTGTTCTAGAGGACAGAATGCATCACACATGTGGTACACATTGTTGTTCCATGTGATCTGGCTTCCACAGCAAAAATTCAGAGTCACAGAGAGACATGAAGAGATACCGAGAGTCACAGAGAGACATGAAGAGATACCGAGAGTCACAGAGAGACA